>BLKM01002183.1:4155936-4177941 GCA_013340265.1 Coptotermes formosanus
GCCCCCCCCCCCCCCCCGCCCGCCTCCGCAGCTCCTTTGACCTGAGGTCATGTATACCTATATATATCCAGTTCCAGACACGGTGTATCGTTTCCTGAATACGAGTTACTGGAATCCCAGTGTAGCCTACCATCATCGGAATTTCTTACGTTAAAGTATAAAATTCGGTTTGGATTAAATGAAGGCATATCTGTGCTACCAGATTGTTTAGACGCTTTGCAAGTCCTCTTAAGTCAACGACTCCCTCATGCCAAAAAGCCTTAAGGTCGGCGGACATTGGTTTATCTCTAAGTTCTTAAATGTTACATCTGTCTCTTCTCAATGGCTTGCCAAACGAGACAGTCACTAACAAAATTTTCAGCTGTAATCGTTGTATGTAGTCACGTACTCTAATTAATAAGTCACTTGGGGCTCAAGACGGAGGGCTTTGTCATTTTCGTATACTTAAGTGTGTTTCACCGCTTTCGTAGTGAGGTGTATTCTTTTCCTCGTCCCAGTGGAATTATGGCATTTCAATGAGATTGTAGAAGACTATCATAGCAACGTTTATCAAGTTACACCTTACTCGACTGGAACCCATACTTAGTGAAGAAAAAAGGTATTTTATTTTTGTCAGAGAATTTTGTTAGGGTGTGGAAGACAATCAGTTTAAGTACGGAGGTAAACTATACTCCAAGCTTGATGCAGTTTCCGTTAATTAAGTAACGATATTGATCATTTTATATCGTGATCGTTACTAACGCACTCATGACTTTTTTTAAACCCACTTCTTCCTTTACTGTTCATACGAGCCGGCTATTATAACCAGTCTTTAACCAGGTATATCCATTCCACGTCTTCACATTCCATTTCCAAGCCAGTATCGTCCTCGCATCTATAACTACTTACTGCTAGTGGTCTCTTCTCGCTTTCCCCAGCTAAAATCTCTTATGCCTTTCTTACTTCCCCATGTGTTCCTCGTGTACCTTCCTTCTGACACAACTTCATTTGTAAAAGATTTCCATTAGAAGAATTCCTTTTTACTGGCCACCTTTCATACAAATATGATACTGTAAATGAAACATGAACGGTATTCGTACTTGGGGTAGTGCGGCCGACGCATGAAGTTGACCACTCACCGTTCTTTAGTGGGGGAGCGAGAAACTCTACTTCTCCTGTACGCCTTCATGTCGTGCAGGGGGACACCTTTACCTTATTTTACATGACCCTAGATAACAAGCGTAATATTACTTGCCATGTTATCTTCATTCATATACGTGATGTCAGGCTTGTGCCGCGATGTTGATGAGATCTGCGATCTTCTGCGATATTACGCAGCGTCGAGTGGTAATCCTTTACCGACGTTTCGGCTCAAGTCTTCTTGGACTTCTTGACCGTTGAAGATGGGACCAATACGTTGTCGCGAAACGGCGGTAAAGGATTACCACTCGACGCTGCGTAATATCGCAGAAGATAGCAGATCTCTGCATTAGTATTTCGTAGTGTGTAAGATGTCAAAGTCTCATACTTAAAAATCAGGTGTGTTTCTCTTTTTAAGAAATGTGGCTAGAATAGACCTTTAGAATGTTTACACTTTAGATCAGACTGCACCATCTGCTACTGTCTGCGTTACGTATCCGGTTATTTGAGTCGTAAATTTGATCTTGTTTTTTGTACACAAGTACTATAGGTTTACTAAATGGAAACGATAAGAATGATAGGCCATTGGTTTTGGATTTTTGGTTAGATAACACGAAAGCTAAACTGCCACTTCACTGTCTTTATCAAGAGTATTAGCATTTTTCTCCGATTCCGTCCCTGCTGCTATGAAGACACATGGCAAAAGACGGAGGCCGATTCACTGTCACAGTCCATTTATTGTTCAACCCGGGCATTGTTTCTGCCTTGCGGAAGGAGATTTTCTGCACCACATTGTAATTTCTTTGAATTGTTGGAGATACGTAGTTCCCCGAACGTACAAGTGATATCCCATTTGATTTATATAATAATTTTATTGGAGTCGGATGGAAGTTTCATAGTGCACGAGAAATTCTTCTGCGGAGAAAAAAGAGCGTAGAGGGCGCTTAGAGACGCTGCAGATTCCGTGTCGTATAAATCAGATTTGTCGCCAGTCATTTGTCAGAGAAATTGATCTGTTAAACAGATGACGTCCTTCTTAGCGCTTCTTTCCTAGAGAAGCAGCGGTAGGTTGGGTAAGTGGGGAACTATCCCAAAGGAATGAAAATCCCATGTTATCTTCGAGAGATGAAATGTCCCTGAAAAAAATATGTTATTCTAAATGGGATGCGGCAATAAGACGCAGGACACGTGCATATAGTTCGGTATTTAGATCCACTTGCAGAGCAAAGATTGGAAATTTCGACCTGTTAGGTTTCACACCGCGTTATTACAATTAACGCTTAGAGACTAAAATGAATCTACGTTATATAGCATTATGTTATATTCTTTTCCCGAGCACAGCCGTTGTCACGGGATGTCCTGTTGGACCCAGGTTTTCTGTAGGGAAAAGATAACGTGATGGCGGAAAAAATAAAAGAGACTCCCGGTACACTAAATTCAGTTTCGTGCCTCACAGAGAACATTGCGTACCTTCATTAGAAAACCCAGTCTTTGAATGCTGTGTAAGGAAGTGAGAGTTGTTAGTGCTAAACCTCAAAATACATGTTCTAAGTACTGGGCGGTGCACGGTCAATGTAAAAAAATAAAAGAAAAGTGAGCACCACGCGTCACTTTAGCGTCCCTGTAGATGAAGTCAAAAGCGAGAGGCATTTGAGGTTGGCGTTTTAAGTGAGGTTGTAATCGCGAAACCTAACAGTTCCTTATTGTATATCACTGGGTCAGATATGTAACCTGACATATGTAACAAATACCGTAGAACCCAGTTATAACGACATCGGTTTATACGACACCTCGCTTATAGCGTCAGATATTCCTTCGTACCAATTAATTCCTCGCTGTTAGCTGTACTGTAACACTCTTTGGTTATAACAACACTCTTTTATAACGACACAATATATTCAGTCCCGTTCATGACTTTATAACCGAGTTCGACTGTAATTCTTTGTAACACCAAAAAATTCTATAGCTACGGACACAGGGTACACTGATGCCCAGTAATTTTATAATTGTAAATGTTTCTTGTTCTACAATTCAGTGGATGTGACATTATTTAATCATTTTATTTACTGCCCCAATGATATAAATATTATTACAAATGGTACACAAAATTACATGTGTTAGGAAGTACGGACTTATCTCTTAAAATATTACTTCGAAGTTTTCTGGATCACAACCAGTAAACACCTTTCAGGGTCTTGATCTCACATATCGGATCACATACCTCTTAACTGTAACTACTACAGCACAGTAAAGTCTCTAAGGCAGTCTCTAGTTTCTAAAATAGGGTCAATTAAAGGGCTGAATTATATTTTCAAGTTAAACGACACCAATAAAATGTAGGGGAGAAGGCGGCAAAGAGAAAGTCAGAAGAGAGTATAGAAAACTCCTAATTAAAACCCGTCATATGCTGCTGTCTGGCATGACTTTTTTATTGTACGTAGCACGTAGAAATGTGCAAGGAATTCCTGCAGGAATTGGCTTATTCGTTGGGCTTGCTGCAACCACATTTTTGTGCCCAGGATATATCTAATTGAATTATTTAATCTTTGACTACTTAATTTTATGGGAGTTTCAAAACTGTGTTTAAATAATTTTCATGGTATATTAGCATGCATGGATACCGTCAGTGTGTTCCAAATACAGACGACTTTGTGTACTGTTTGTATCTCTTCTAGCCTGTAGAATATTAGTTATTTGTAATGACTTGTATACAGTAATGTCTTACACATTCACTAATAATACTATCGTCCAAATAGATGAGGGTTTGAGTACAGACCTATAGTACCGAAATGAGATTTATAGTTAATATGTCTGTCTTGTAATTCCCGGACCTCTCCTTTCCCGTTCATTTAATTGATATTTGTATAACCCACTTTCTATCCATAAAGGCAACGACTTGATAAACAAGACTGCAAAGGGCGTCATCCATGGTATAATGGGCAAAATTTTCAATGGCTTTCCTTGTAGTTTATTGCAGGTTAATTGACACTTCTTTATCCATTGTGTTCTTAAGTAAGGTGGAGTTTCTAACAGATCAATATGCCTGAATAGGGGAATTTTTAACAACCTTTAATGTGAAGGTCTGTTTTATCGAATTTTTAAAGATGTATAAAAATTCAGGTGCAGATCCTACGTTACAGACAGACTCGCGAGTACCAAACAGAAGAACATGGATGGTCTTCTCATAAGACATTCCTGTATTCATAGAGAACGCCTCATTAAATCAGGATCCATTGCTGAATAATCAAGTAGCTCCCTTCCCATTGTTTTGTACAGATGTGAAGAACGTTCAAAGAACCAGAATAAGTAAATCTCAAATGTCACGCATTTCATGCTAAGTGTAAAAAACCTCATGTCTCTGAAGTTGGTTATTCAGTTATCTCGCTGTATTTTTGTGCACATTCTCAGTAGTTTTTTTTCAAACTTCATCTAATTAGCTTCGCCGTATTTGTCGCTCCGAACGTCAGCCAGCGTGTAACATCTCGAAAAGAGCAGGACATGTTTTCATTACAATTGATTGGAGAGTTTTACTGAAATTTGTCGACACGTTCTAGTCCTGAAACAAACCGAACAACTAAAACTGTCTGCTGACGTTAAGATCTTCACGGTTTTTGCGCGCATGTGGAGCTTAGAACGCTAAGCGTTTACTGGAGCAAGAAATGTTATATCCAACTTTGTACCGAAGCGGACGTCCTCCCTCTGCACTTTTTTTCACACGTCTTTATTTTTTGAGGTTGTGTATTCATCGAACGAGCACTCTGTACTCAGTACTCTGCACAGAGTGTTCGTTCGATGAATACACAACTTTACTCTACACGGAAATTTCTACTAATATTGAAAAGGATATATATATATATATATATAGGTATTATATATGTAGTTGTACTCGATTATAACGTCATGAAAGGGACCGAATGTTTTTGTCGTTTTAAACGAGTGTTATTCTAACCGAGTAGTATATTACGGTTAAAACTAGAGCTTACTTGGTACCACGGAATATCTGACGCTATAGACGAGGTATCGCATAAACCGATGTCGTTTTAACCAGGTTCGACTCTATGTATGTATGTATGTATGTATGTATGTATGTATGTATGTGTGTGTGTGTGTGTGTGTGTGTGTATGTATGTATGTATGTACAGAATATATATATGTACACATACATGTGTCTGTGTGTCTAATAATTTTCATGCACTTGAATGTTTTGCCCTTCTCGCTTCAGTTACTGTACATTACTGTTGTTCAAGGTACAGTTCGTGCAAAACTGATCACTGTTCTGATTGCACCAACGATTTTAGTAAGGCCTAAACATATTATGTTACTGTAGCAGTCATCCAGAAATAATTTTCTCGTGCAGTGATTGGTGTAGTGAACCATGCAAATCTATGGGAAATTACCAGCACTGCATTTAGATACCATTTGTGGTTGTCTTAATGAATATGCAGTTGGAGGGTGTTTATGATTTTGAGGCTTAACTGGAAGAGCATTCACGACCTACCTATGTATTTAACTGACACACAGCAAGCAACTGGTTATTCGTGCATCAGTCATCCGTTCTCCTGGGTCATTAGTCAACTTGTCACATGTCGAGACTGATTCCGTTTAATTAGAATCCTCCCCTACGGTGTTGCCAGATTGAATCGCTTCCATGGATGTGTTGTGTTTTTGCGCCTCCTCCTCCGCCTCCTCGTCCTCCCAGCACGCTGCGAGCCCTCTGATACACTGTGCCAATACACACGAACCACACGCACACACCAAATTACACGATTCGCACCAGGATTATACCAATTTATCCCCTACACAACATACAATGCGTAAATTTCTCGTATTTTGTATTGTACATGGGCCTTGTTTACCGGTTGGTTGATTGGTCGGCTGGTTGCTATGTCTGTCGTCGTCTGTTTAGTGAGTTTGTTTATTGAATGGTTTATTAATTTTATGGCACTTGCTGAGGTCACGTGGGACGATTATGAGTGAGTAATCGTGAAGTACGTTAGGTCAATCAGTCGCTATTTGAACAGTACAAGCGAGGAGCCTTAGCAATACGCCAACCCTTGTCCTTGTTTATTGCAAAGGACAAACTTTCACTGTCTAAGCTTAATTGATAGTTTTAGGAGTCGGATTACGCCTCTAATTCTAAATCAAACCAACAAATGCGCAAGATTATTGGTAACTGTATTTCCGACCCCTACGTATGTTTCGGTAAGTAGATTACCATCTTCAGGGGCACACATCGAAGAGTCACAAGTACTATCTGCGTCCAAACACAAAATGTGTGACGTCACATTGTGTGTTTGGACGCAGATAGCGCTTGTCTCTGATGTGTGCCCCCTGAAGATGGTAATCTATTTGCCGAAACATATGTATGGGTCGAAAATATACTTACCAATAATCTTGTGCATTTTTTTGGTTTGATCTAGACTTAAGGTAAAATGTACGGTACACATAACATAAAGAATCTCTAATTCTTTGACGCGAAAAGGTGTTCTGCTAAAATCAGGAGGACTTAAAACAATGAACTGTCAGTTACAGTATGTGCGTCAAACGTATCAAGATATTACGGCTCATTGCGTACGAGAGAAATAACAAGACAGGCAATGTAAGTGTAAACACAACATCGAGGTGCGTTTGCGTAAGGATTGTTGTGAGTGTCTGTAGCCTTAGGTATCCAGCATACAAAGCGCATGCGCCGTATTGTGTTGTCATCTGTGGCCTGCCTGGCTCTGCCATATTTTTCCACATTATCTCATAAACGGTACGATCTTCGGAAAAAAATTTATTGAACATAAAATGTGTGTTTTGATTATCTGTACAAATTTGTCTGAAATATTTCTCATTCTAAGAAGAATTCAGGGCGATATTATCATAAATATACATAGTTCCTTACGTAAAATTTCCATTATTCTTGTCAGATTTTAATCGAACTTTAATTTTCTCAACATATTTTCGAAAAATACTCAAATATCAAATTTAATGAAAATCCGTCCAGTGGGAGCCGAGTTGTTCCATGCAGACGGACGGACAGACAGACAGACAGACATACATGACAAAGCTAATAGTCGCTTTTCGCAGTTCTGTGAAGGCGCTTAAAAATAAAGAGGCCTGCCTGGGTTGGGATGAAATGTGATAGCACCTTTAATGTTGTTTCCAAAATATCACTGTCATTTTAGGCATGTATGCACCCCTGCGAACGCCAATTATGACAGCTCAGTCGGTCAGTCATGCGTCCGTCAGTATGCATTAAGCAACTGGAATACTTCTGAACGAATTCTCATGAAGTTTGCTGCAGAGGAGCTTCGCCATTTCAGTTTGTACTGAAACGGAGCAGCTTTAACTTTCAATTTACATTAAGAGCTACATGGATTTCAGCGCGTAATATGTACTTATGGTAGCGTGTAATGTTTCGAAAGAAAATTACGGGGTATAAAGTGACATGCTTCATGTGCAAAAATCTTTTCCCCGTATTTCTTATGATTTCCGGATAATTAAACAAAACAAGCTGCTTGTGGGCGTTTGAGAATTTAAGTAACCAAACCTCAACACTTAGGAGTTCTGCATATGTGTTACTATTGCTTTATTTCGTTTTATTTTTGTGAAGGACAATTTACCTTGTAGCCTACAGGTTATATATATATGTCACATTTGTTAGATGTCACCTCAGCGTTTCGCAGTGTCTCCAGGTGTGTAATTTCTAACCTAAGAACAATATTTCGTATGAATGCGATGGTGTGTTTATGTTATCTCTCCTCACTGAACTTTACATGCCTAGATGCAATCTTGCTTCAGTTAGTGCGATAAAACCGAAAGTTAAGCAATTTTTGCACGCTGTTTTCCTGTCTTTTATTTTCTGCCAAAATATTGCCATAACGAAGGCCGCACATTTCTCCAAAATCTTTTGCCACTTATTGTTTTATGATACAAAATAAATGGCGCTAGTGTCCATCCAGTTGCTTTAGTTTGCTCGTCCGACATAATACTGTTTTAGGGAAATATACGTTTCAGCGTTATTTAACCCAGTGACACCAAACTGGTTGGAAGTCTGAGTGAGTGGCCTCACAGACAGCATAGTTATGTAATAAGTCCACTTACTGTTTTGGAAATTATGTTAAACGTGTAAATTTTCAGTTCCCCACAATTCGTTTCCTGTTTTTTACTGCGGTCCTTGCAGAGGAAAACTGACGACAGAGAAAGGTTGAAGTGGACACAAAAGAAGACATTTTCATACGTCAGTTTCTACCATAGCTGCCATCTTGGATATAAGTTATATTCATTGGCTGTGGTGTTCGCGAAAGCAGTCTGCTAATTCACGTTGTCCTTGGGACATTGACTGCCGGTTCCCAGGTTCTACCTCCCAGAAAGAAGTTCACGTTTCATTACAGAGACGAATTAGTAAATATATAACGCTGTTTCTAAGAGAGTGATCCATAATATCTACGAATAAGCGCATTTTGGAAAAGGTTTATGAATTTGATTTTGAACGTTATTTTCAGACTGCAAATTATGAAAGAACTCGATGAGAAAATATTTTTTATTTTAAAAGGCTTCAAGGAATAAAACTGTTGTCTAATTTCCAATATTGGTGTAATGTTGTTTAAAAATACTGTAGCCACATTGAAATATGCCTCCAAAATTACAAAGAGAACTTAACTGCTTGCATATTTCGAAAGGAGGAAGTTCTCGATTTAGAAATTCGAATTTTCAAAATCTGATGCAGTGTGTTCGAAAACTCTGGTAGAAATGTGTTGGATTTTATAGGAGGTTCTTTCTTTCCTAAGATAATTACGCAACCACCCTGTCGATTGAGCAAAATTTTGGGTAGTATGTCCTCAAACTGCAAGTCACAACATATCAACTACTAAACAGCGAATCTGAGAAAATTTGGAAAAGGGATAAAGCCTGCTAACCTGTCACATCCTGTCTGCGCTGACTCAGGCAGTACTAGAGGTCCTTTCCCCGGGGATAGAGAGACCCCGTCTTGCTCGTCCCTTCCACCTGCTGCAGAACCATAGTTAGCGTCTTCCGTTTCCTCCACATCCCTTACAATACTTTAAAGTTGCGGGCGAAATACTCTAGAGAAATAACAGGAGTTTCCAAAGTTTGGTACAGATTGTCTTAGAAGTTTGAAAAAGACAAACCAGTTTCCATAAGTTAGAGAAAATTGCGGACATTAAAAATTCTTGTTTTGTTGGTAAAGACATATGTGCTTATAATACAAATTTAAAACACCGCATTGGATATTTACAGACGTGCGGTTTATCACTCTGAGCTGAATACTGCAGTATTCAGTGATCCTCTGTGATACAAATATCAACATAAAAAACAGGGATATAGCTCCCTTGGAGTGAGTATGACGTAGTGACATACACGTTTGTCTGCAACTAAATATAAAATTATCAAGAAATATAAAATATTTGTAATGCATCTACATTCGGTACATTTTTAGGAATATTTTAATTTATGATATTTATTTTAGCTCCACATTTGCACCTCTTTCGTAGCATTTTCTGTGATTTTATTCTTTGTAAGTGACCACCATGAGGATAGCTTGTAAAGGTCGAAACATGTAGAAGGAGCATGACAAACTAACAAATATTATTTATTGTTACATGTGATATTTGTTGATTTAAATACTGTGTAGTATGTATTGCTGTTTTCAGTGTGTCATAGCGTCGTGATAATAACCAGTTTTAGAAGAATGTAGAAGGTTCTAAGGGCAATACTTCACACTAATTTGAGCATGATTTTTAACACCGGGACAATTTTTTTGACAGGATTTTACTCTTTGGGATAATTTCAACGGAGACAAATGTTGTAGTGATCAGAGTGTGTCATAATATGCGTGTAATTATGTGTTATTAATTTACAACATTCAGTAAAACTCCGTTATTTTAATGTTGTGTGTCCTTGAAGAAGATAGTTTAAGACCACGGATATTTAATTAAATAATAAATTGGCAGGTAATTCCACGTACAGTGATGATACATTACTGAATAATGTTACACGGTTTGTACACAGTCTGTACATAATGAATACGTTTAAAACTAACCATAATCCTGATTCTTAGCTTGTGTGATTTAAATTATGCTAGATACCAATACAATGCATGTAGAAATTTTCTTTTGGCGATTGAATTATTTTTCTCAGAATATGCTTTTCTATAACAGAATAGGTTAGTTTCTGTGAAATTTATCTTACATATGAAACTGATTTATGTGTGTAGGAAGTTTTTCTTTCGTATCACGTGAGACAAAATAGCTCATACTGCTAGGGTTAAAGTAATCACAACAGCATCTTCTCCAGTGATACGTGACCGAGTGCAGTGCCTGGTGCTCATCTCCTGTAATGGAGTTGCTTCCTGTCAGAGTGAAGTGTTCTCATGTTCACACTTCCCATTACAAGGAATGTCCAAAGAACTCATAGTATTACGTGATGCAGCGAAGCAGAATCTCTATATTATCCTTGGGGCGCGAGCAGTTTTTTCTACTTATTGAAAGCATGGGCAAGAAACGTCGACGGATGGCAAAAAGTGAATAATCGAAGTCTCTCTTACTGTCTATAAATATAAAAATTGAATTCTTCCGCCATTCTTTAAAAATTTAAAAGAGATTGAGAACATTTTCGCTTCCTGGTGCCAAACTTACATGGAAATTTCTTTTCAATCTGAATTGGCTGTACCAATCCTTTTGGTTCCATTACGACTTGGTGGAACCTAGAGACATCTGCACATTTGTGGCAGTAAGTCTCTTATTGGGGTCTTCGCTCTTCTGGGATGTTACGCAGCGTTGATTGGTAGTTGTCGACTTGAATGTATTGTCTAACAATAATAAATTTTGTGATTATATCTGTGCAAATTTAGTAGGAACCGTTTCCAATAATTCTCCCTTAAAATATAGGCCTAGGTTTCCTTAACGTCAAAATATAGTTGTGTGTAAAGTGTTACAGAATTTTTATTAATTATTTATTAATTCTTATTAAATATTTGGTAAGGTTCGAAAAGTCGATCAGAAATACCTGGAGAGTTTTGAAATCTGGTGTGGAGAAGGATGGAGAAGATCATTTGGACCGATCGTGTGAGAAATGAAGTATTACACAGAGTCAAGGAGGAGAGGAATATCTTACGTGCAGTAAAAAGAAGGAAGGCTGACTTGATTGGTTACAACTTGCGTAGGAACCACTCTGAAACACGTCACTGAGGGAAAGATGGACGGAAGGACAGAAGTGACGGGAAGACGAGGAAGAAGACGTAAACAGGTGCTGGATGATCTTAAGCAAAAGAGAGCGTACTGGAAATTGAAAGAGGAAGCACTAGGTGGCAGTCTGAGGAGAACTCGCTTCGGAGGAGGCTATGGACCTATCGTAGGACAGACTACTGAATGAAGGAATGAATAAATAAATTAATATTTGATAATGGAAAATTTATTATTTAATTTTGAATGAATACGGATAATAGTAAAGTCAGCTGACCAGACACTGAATCCTTTCTTTGTCTTTAGTCCGTTGTAGCAGTTGGAAGTAACGTGAGGGTATTTTGACACGACACTTCAGGTTCCCACAACCTTAAATGGCGGTTGAACGGCTTTTCCTTATGAGAGGGTTATAATCTCTCCCTGATCTCCTCTTTGTTTCCAGCGTGGCAGCAGTAAGCTTGAGTACTTCATCTTCTGGGTCGTCTACTTCAGTAGCAACTGCAAACCCATTGTTTAGAAATCCGTTGGATGTCGTCATTGTTAGAGGCTGCGCATTTGTAGCTCCTAGATGGCATGATTGTAGTATGTCACGTACTTGTAGTTTCCAAAATGCGCGCAGCTGGTTACAGGAAGGGTGTGCTATGTAGCGGAGCGTGTACTTCATTACAACGGCGCATAATTCTTGTCATCAGTAACGGCAACGTACATGCTGACGGTTCGTCAGCTACTGGGGTTATCTTGGAAGTTAACTGGGTCTAAATCTCGTTGAAACTCATCAGAGACCGAATTTTTCTTTTGTTCTCCCAATACAAGGAAGACTGAAGAGGGTGTGCAAGACCACCAGTGGCGTTTCTTGAAGTTTTTAAACTTATTTACGTATGGGGATAATGAAATACAAATTAGAGAAAATATGCCACATAAAATTTCAACAAAATCTTTGGAAAAGATGAGTCAGTTTATTGCCTTACGTAAACTAGGCTTTATTATTTTTATGGTGCGACACGTCCTAGTGGGTCAGGGCTTCCGTACTGTAGAGGCTTCACGATCGCACTCAGACACACTACACTCGGTAGGACTCCTCTGGACGAGTGATCAGCCCGACACAGAGACTTCTGTATGACCAGACACATCACTCACAAGAGACAGACAGTAAGCCCCCGCCGGGATTTGAACCTACAGTCACAACGAGAGAGCGGCCGCAGACCCACGCCTTAGACCGCGCGGCTACTGGGATCAGCAAACTAAGCATTATTATAAACCAAAATTGCAGAAAATCAAAGTTTCCGGGTAACTCTTAGTATAATTTTAACAAAATGTGAAAAATTGTTTATGAGATAAAAGATGGAGTACATTTGTAGCCTACGTACAGTATCCTTTTTGTCGGTTAATATAGTATATGAAAAGTGGAATTGTCTGACAAGTTTCGGTGGAAGAATTCTGTATTGAAAAATATCTCTGACATGGTTTATGGGACACGTGTTAAAATCCACCTAAGGTGTTATGTAATCTACGCTGTCAGTCATGTTGCTGTTAGTGAGGTGTTTCAGGTTCATCGTAGTCTTTAATTAGATATCTGATAATGCGAAGGTATAGTGAAGCGGCTTGTTGCTTAACTCAGCGCATTCTTAACCGTAGGATAAGATAGATGTGTGTGGTAGTTTAACATGCGGGTCGCTTATCCCTGGGGAGCGCGGCCCCCCCCCGGTGTGCACTAGGTCCGAGGCTGAGTTGGTGTTAGAACCAGCCTGGACATTGTAACGAAGATAAAAAATATTTTCATTTCCGGGAAGGAAACGACGGCCGTCAAGCCGGCAACCTGGGCACCTAACCGATTGAAATACGGGAAATTGGACTTAATCCTTGTATCTTCGGTCTGAAAGAGTTTTTACTAACATTCCCAAGGAGACTGTTGTCTGGTTCTTATTTTGTGTCTGCATCCGGCAAATAACGCTGTTGCTATACGTATTGTGAATTTACAAACCTGATAATTTAGCTGTCAGATCAGATCAAACTGGTGCCGAACATTGCAGGTACATCACTTGCATGCCGAAACATCCGAAACATTCGTGAATGGGCTCTCAGGATCAATTCGTCATTCTCGTCAGTTACTTCAGGAACAACCCGTACTAACCTTTTAAAATGGAGTTTTCTTTACTTAATCTACCCGTTTCAAAATTGTGGCAAGTGGTTACGAGGGCATCAAGGATCGTTAAGTGGAGAATAAATTCATCATTATCGCATTATAACCGTGTATTCAATCTTTACTCGTTAATCTCCATCAGAGCGTATAAATGTCCCACTTAGTTTACGAGATGTATTTAGGTAGCGTATTAATCAATATGGCGTAAGATTCCTGACATTTTCCGCCGTTCTAATTTTCTGTGGGAAGTTTGAGCTGCAGACCGAATGGCGCCTATTTGCCACTACTGATCACGTTCATATCAGCAAGATAGGAGGATAAACTTGTTCATGCAATCTTTGTGGGTGTAATTTAAGCGAAGTTTGTATTATAAATCTTCCATGTAATAGATATACGCAATAATGTATTTAGTGCCACATAATTGTGGTTGTAATGTAAGCGAGGTTGATATTATGAATCTTACATTCAATAGATACATGTTATAATACATTTATTTCCACCTAATTGCACATCTGTTGGTAGGCATATATATTAATACTTCTCCGACATGTTTCTGCTAATAATAATAACAATAATAATAATAATAATAGCCGTCCTCAGGAAAACTCTTTACACAAAGGAACTTTTGGTGCTAAATAGATCGTCGTCCATTATGCTTGATAAGTGGTACATTACAGAATTAAATGTTTAAAATATAAATAGTAACATTACACAATTAATAAAATTAGATTAAAAATGTCGAATACTGATATTAATTTTTATGTTATGTTTTGCATCCAAACGTGTAAGAGTAAATAGTTCTCGTTGATCCTAGTTGGATCATAAATCCAGTATATCACAAACGATGTATACTTGAAAAAATAACACCCTGTACTCAAGTGCAGGATTTTGAAGATATTTATGAGACTTTTCAGCTGTTCCCATTGATGTGTTTTGCAAACATGCTCGAGTTTCGAGAAGAAGAACTGGGTCTTTGCTCTTACACCACACTAAATCCAGGTTTCCGCAGTGAGAAACTGGTGACTACCTGGACTATGGCGCGGCCTGTTAAGAAGCACTGCTGTGCAGTTTCGATCAACGCCTGGACTGGAAGAGCTTGCTGTCACATGCTGCCGATACGCCATGTGCCCACACGTCGACAATACCCCAGTTGCTGGCACTCTCCGGATATCCTTCCGCATCACACCCATGGCAGTCGTGTTACGAATGACTCCCACGCAACGGATCGTTCGAAATTGTAGACCGGATTTGTCAGGCTGACATTTAATCCGACGATATTGATTCCATCTGCTCAAAACTAACAACATGGACGTAGAAATGCTTTTTGACTAGCCAAAAGTTGCTCACGGCTTCAAAATATTTGCAATGTGCAGAATCTTTTATCTTCCAGTTTGCTATACGAAAATATAAAGACTAAAATACACAGAACCATATAACTTTGCCTGTTGCTTTGTATGGGTGTGAAACTTGGTTTGTCACTTTGACGTAGGAACATGGGATGAGGGTGTTCAAGAATCGGGTGCTGATGAAGAAGATACGTGGGCCTAAGAGGGACAAGGTAGCAGGGGAGTGGAGAAGACTACAAACAAGGAGCTTTATGCTCTGTACTGCTTACTAGATATTCTTCGGGTGATCAAATCAAGAAGAATGATATGGGTGGGGCGTGTAGCACGTATGGGAAGGGAAAAGGCGCATACAGGGTTTTTGGTTGGGAGACCTGCTGGAAAGAGACCGCTTGGAAGACATATGCGTAGATTGGTGGATAATATTAAAATATTACTTCAAAAAGTTGGATGGGGGTATGGACTGGATTGATCCGGCTCAGGATAGGGATAGGTGGCGGGCTTTGTGAGTGCGGTAATGAACATTCGTTTCCATAAAATTCTGGGAATTTCTTCAGTAGCAGAGGATCTGTTAGCTTCCATAAGCAGGACTCTGCTCCATGCAGTTCGTTCATTTAGCCAGTTAGTTAGTTATGGAATGGGAGGGATGGTTACTGTATTCACAGACGCGGCGTACTGTATCCTGCCATGAACGCCTGGAGTTCAGTCAACAACCTAACACATAATTTCACTAACCAAGATGGTGTAGCAATATCGCTGTGGGCATGTATTCCGGAGATGAAGGGTACGAATCTCGGAATGCCGGCTCTACTAACTGACTGGTTTATTTCGTGGTTTTCTTTAGTCCCTTCGCGAAACATCCTGTATAATAGATCTAACTCGATTAGTTTACTCTTGCTTCCTTTCAAATTTCATTCAATTCATCATTCGTCTTCGTCCATTCTAAGGTGTGTAGTCTGAAACACAGTCTTAAAAAATCACTAAACCGTATCACATTTCTTCGAGATCAATTTTAATATTATCCTCACATCTACGCTTAGTTCGCCCAAGTAGTGTCTGTCATCAGCCAATCACAATTCGTGTATAAAACTGATTTGGACTTGTCAAAAATTGGTCGTCCTCATCTCTGTCACAGAGTGCTGTAAATGCACAGTACTGCTGGTAGTGTGTCCAATAAATGACCCGTTCTGATTTCCAATCTGTAACACTCCACAGCTGTAAACACGCATATAACGTGATACTGTGACTGGAAACTTCACACGAAAATTGGGTACGAGCTCAGTTTGTATTATTAAAATCTAGCTTCCTATGGAAAATAGTACCATGTTGAACAACGAAACAGACCCACCATTTATACCTTAAATCCTGTTTATTTAGGTACCGTTTAAATTTTTTTGTATATACAACGTTGTAATGACTAGTAAAAGAAGTTCAAGCAGAAAGTATGCATTATGTTTCCAACGGTCTTATTCGTAAGGTTTTACATTAAGTGACGTAATTGTTTGAGGATGTATGTTTTCGTGCCTCTAAAAATAAGAATATTTAATTACTGTTTACTTTTCTTTTTGTTAAATCAAGGTAATTATACGTTCCGAACAACACAACTTCAGAAATAGTTTTTATTTTAATTTTAAACTGCGACATGTTTCGGCCTATTTTCTGGCCGTCATCAGGTAGCTGACTGACAGTTACATAAAAGGAACCGTTTGGTATACCAGGGCGCAGATGGAGCAGTTTCAAGCTGTCGTTTAATTTATGTGAGATAATCCCCTTTGCGAATAATACTAACGGTACTGTATAGACCGTTTCAATTGCCGTATCTTTGTTAGATCTTCTTTATATCTGTATCGATGTACTTCTGGAGCTTCTTGGTAATGGCGCTGCAGAGGTTGTGACTGTTGGGAATTGCTACGTTTATTAAGTACCCTTCTTTGATGATTTGTTCAAGCATAAAAATATCTGGTCTGTTTTTATGGACAGTTCTAGCAGTTGTTATGGACCTGTCATAGTACAGTTTGTATGTTGAAAAGCTTCTTATTTCTCTCGATATTTTCTGCGGGTGGTGGCGGCGGTGGTGGCGGCGGTGGCGGCGGCGGCGGCGGTGGTGGTGGTGGTGGTGGTGGTGGTGGTGGTTGTTTCTTTAAGGTAGAGCCCAGTTACGGTGTTACGGTGTGCGGCCACTTAAACTCAACTAACAACAGTATCGCAGTGAGAACCAACCACATACTCAAAATCATAACCACTAAAAGCGCTCGGAATTCTGCATCAGTAAGGCAAGAAATCATAATATTTATACCAGAACCAAGAGAAAAACAGCCAATACACTAGAAACACATCGTCACAATCCTATGCATACTGCAGCAAATTATACCACTGATAAAAACCGAACCTGCTAAAACGCTCGGATGTCTGCATCAATAAGGCAAGAAATCATAATATCTGTACTAGAACCACGAGAAAGACAGCCAATATACCAGAAACGCCATAGTCACGATATTATACGTAGTGCTACAATTGTATACCTACCAACCGCCACCCTGGAATAAGATCACAAAACCAGGAAGCCCACGTGTTTTATATATTTTATAATTAATTGCAGTTTTATTTTATTCCAGATTTTTTAACTTACGCAAAAGTGAGATCTCAGTTAGGCCTACTAATAATTTTACCTTTTACATTTTGTATATGAAAGGCCTGATGATGACTGCAAAAGGCAGTCGAAACATGTAGCCTGTATTATAATAAAATAGACACTGTATAAGTTGTGGTGACGGTAGTTCATTCACTCATTATAGAGCGCAGTTTTTTAAATCTTTTTTACTTCAAATTCATGCTTCGGAGTGTAAATGCGTTAGGATTCCATGTTTCTGCAACACCCCCTAGAAAGCTTTCATCGGATTTGCTTTGCCATTACAGTCCTGAATAGTGCAGTATTCTTATTTCTGGCATACTCAAGGGTCTACCTGTATGCAATGCAGCGAACAGTTAAAATACATTGAATGAAAACCAGATCGATGATTCCCTCTGGAGAGCGACAAACGAATAACAACACCGTGACCTCCTTTCGAACACTCAAAAGGATAGACGGAAAGCAAGAATAATTTCAGAAGCGTAATGTAAACAAAATGAAGGAGGACTGAAAAAAGGATAAAGAGAAGTAATCACTGTATAACGGAAACGTTATAATATTTATTTACGTATTTATGTGCATGTATATAGCACTGGATAACTTGTTGGGTAATTCATGATGATTCTCTAACAGTTTTTGACCTTTGTCCGTTTAGTTACGTTGGATCTAGGAAATGTAATATATTCATACGTGACGTTTCGGATATTGCCTTTAATCGCAACATCAAACAGTTTTTATCATTATAATGTGGGTACTTACACGGGTTTTGGCTTTGACATGACGGTCACATTTTGTGTTCAGACCCGAAATCCGTCGAGTACTAAAATTAATAATGTAGGCACAAACTTGCAACTGCCTTTTTATTGCATAACAATTTGTAAAAGAGTAACGCGTTTCGAGGCTTGCATCTGCGTCACCTTCGGTGCTGTCGTTAGAATAAAACTTGATGCTGGTGTGCTTTGATTTCTTTGTTTGGTTGCGATTGTATTATTTGTTGTTTAGGTGGTCGCCTCTGTGTGTTGCTGGTACAGTTTCTAGGAAATTGTGTCTATGAACTTGTATGTGGTCATCCACCGGTTTCCTGTCTGGAGTTGTTCTTAGAGTGTTTATGTTACGGTCTTCTGTCCTTGAAACATACAGTTAGGTACATATAGTGTAAAGGCAGTTAGAAGTCTAATTGTGCCCACATCGTTCGAAGCTACAGGGTGTGTATGGAATAAAGTTACCGAGCTTAAAGTGGAAGTAGAGCTAACTACAGAAATGTTTTGTGTACTAGGTACGTAATCACGTAGAATACTGCAGAAACATTATGCTTCGCACGCTTGTTTCTGATAATGGTATATTTAACCTAGAATTATTTTGGTCGTGGATTTTACGGATCATCCATTTTTTTGGTTTAAAAAAAGTTTCTGTCAATCGGACCCAAGGGTGTGGTGCCTACGTACTGTAACCGTCCACCTCCAATCCCGACTTGCGGTTACAGGAGCTGGGTACTAATCGGGAACATGGATCCATCCCAAGGATTATACAGGGGGATTAAAGCCACATGAATGATGACTGTCATACTTGGTATCCACAGTTTGTGCCTTATTCTACACACATTAGAATAGTCTTATGACTTGAACACACAGCAACTTCTCTCCGCTACCTCTTACATCACTGCCCTCACAATCACCACTGTTGCGACCACCTCAAGTTTTTCTTGAAACAGTTCACACGACAACAAAATAAAAAACTCAAATGTTCTCTTTCCTTTGTTAGGCGTTGCAACAGAATGAGTGAAAACACGTCGGTCACTCAACCGACCACAACACAGCAGAGGCAACTGCCACACTGCAATAAACCAACTACAACAATAGTGCATGAGATACTCCCCACAACTCACATTTGAAGCAAACCTACGACAATTTGTGAAGCGGCCGGTTACAGTACCTCCGCCCCTTTTTACCTGCAGATGGACACGGACCTCGTTTCCGAAACGTGTTCTGTTCGAAGTACTAGACAACCAACCAACTCCATGGAGCAGAGGCCTTCTTGAGAAGCTAACAGTTTCTCAGCTAGTCAATAAATTCCCCGCATTTTATGGAACCCGGAGGTTCATTACCGCATTCACAAGAGCCCGCCACCTGTCCCTGTCCTGAGCCAGCTCAATCCAGTCCATGCCCATCCCACTTCTTGACGATTCATTTTAATATTATTCTCGCGTCTACGCCTGGGTCTCCCAAGTGGTCGCCTTCCCTCAGGTCTACCACCAAAATCCTGTGTGCACCTCTCTTTTCCCTATACGTGCTACATGCCCCGCCCATCTCATTCTTCGAAGTACTAGACAAAGGAACTAAATCCAGAAAGCAAGCAACTGTCAAACACTGGTTATTTCCAATATTATTAGGGCGTTCATTTAGCGACGTCGTGGCAAATACTGAGATACTTGTAATTTTAGCCATTTAAATAAGTGTTGAGTCAGTGATGGAGAGAGTGGTTGGATAAACCATAAGAACATCCCGCAGAGAAGCGGTTTGTCTGCATGGAAGGATATCGACATAATTCTTCGTGCGAGGTCTTTGCTACCGTCACTTAATTAGTTGCCATGTGTCTGCATGGGAGGTTACCGGCGTAGTACTTCTTGCGAGGTCTCTACAGCTGTCAGTTAAATGCGCGATACTTCCTGAAAGAACTCAGTTATTATCGCTATTAACTTATTATGAAATCTAACAATTTGTTAATGATACACGATATTAACTCCTGTGGAGTAAATGTAATTTCATCATCTTTTATTTAATCTTGTCAGAACTGAAATACGGATGTTGACAAGGAGTTCCGGGAGAAATTCAAAATGCACTGATTTCAAGCCCTAAAAATTTTGTGCCTTTAATCTTAAATTTAGAAAATATGATCTTTGAAAAACGTTATTTAGCTCGTGTCTTAAAATTCATTCATTCATTCACTCAGTCGCGTATTTGCTCATTCCCTCATTTATTCATTCTTTCATTTATTCACTTATTCACTCCGTCGCTTATTCGCTCCTTCACTCCATTCATTCATCCATTTATTTATTCATTCATTCATGATTTATTACTGAACAAGAGCGTCTTTACCTCAGATTATATATTGTCGAATTATGTAGGGTAATCAATGAGTAAGGTAACGGAAAACACCTGGAGAGTGCTGTTCGTGTTGTAGGTGTAGTCAGAGGTGCGTGCTATACCGACATTAATCTGGATGAACTAAAGTAAATAGTGAACATTCTCAATCATGATAGCCGTTCTCCGAAGCGAGAAATTAACGCGGAACCTCCAAAATACAAACCAGGAGTCCTCACCACTTGACCACGACATTCGACGCCATGAGTTACTGCAATTGTCTGCCCAGTAGTTGCCGACCTTTAACCATGCAAACGTGTGTTTTTGTATATCTGTGTTACTCAGATGGAACGAAGTGATCTTCGATGTGTTCAGTCAGCAGAACAACCGTCTGCGGTGCAAGATCAAGGAGCAGGTCCGTGCAAGAGCAAGAATTTTTCCATTTCGCCCACACCCCCTTCCTGTCAAATGGATATTGGGAAATTTTTTCACCCGTTATAAATCTGCTGCATCCTGAATCTAGCCACCCAGTGTTAGTACTGGGGTTAATATTTTAGAACCTTTACCCATCCCCAAGTATGCCTTCTTGTCGTATTGGTAAAGCACTGATTCAGCTTCATTTATTTGTATACATATTTATGCAAAATGCATGTATGGCCATGTCATATCCCAGGTGCTTAATAGCCGGTTTCGCTCCTCATAGGCTAGATTCAACCCCACGTCAAACGATATGGGATTTGTGGTGAATAAATTGGCACCGGCACAAGTTTGTCGCAGTTTAGCCAGGGTCTGT
Organism: Coptotermes formosanus; assembly: GCA_013340265.1. Classification (NCBI taxonomy): domain Eukaryota; kingdom Metazoa; phylum Arthropoda; class Insecta; order Blattodea; family Rhinotermitidae; genus Coptotermes; species Coptotermes formosanus. The sequence goes on from BLKM01002183.1 coordinate 4,177,228, forward strand.
CCTGATAGTTACCATTCCAACCATAGGCGTAACTTGGCTAATAACACTGGGGGGGGGGGGGGGGGAGGCGGCTAAAATCGACTGTGGGTATATTAGGAAGTTTACTTTACGAAGGAGTCGCCCCAGTTTTTTTATTTGCCCTTCTTCAAATAAGTAGCCAAAAACAATTCTTATGTATAAAAAATATTGAAGAGGCATTTGCCCCCTCCTGTCCCCCCCCCCTTAAGTTACACCTACGATTTCAGCACACCCCTATGTTTTGTACCGTGCATTTTATCTGAAGTCTAAATCAGACTAACAAATGCAGAAGATTATTGGCAAGTATATGATCTTTTTGCCGAAACTTACGTAGGGATTGAAAATATATCTTTTATTTACCAATAATCTTACGCGTTTGTTGGTTAGATTTAGACACCCCATATTTATTTAGCCGATGCATGGACAGTTGGATCTGTTAGAAAGGCTGCGGTTCCCCAGAGACATAGCCTTACGGCTCCACAAGGATAAAAAAAGCCTTGCAGCACCATAAAATAAAAAATTACACGCGCGCACACATGCACGTGCTTTTTCATGTGTAACGTCTGGCGATGTTCCTATTTAATGCGCTTTTGAAATGTCAGAAAGCGAATGTTTAATAATTCTGAATTTACCAGTGTGCAGTGTGTGTGTGTGTGTGTGTGTGTGTGTGTGTGTGTGTGTGTGTGTGTGTGTGTG
>BLKM01002183.1:4178029-4302998 GCA_013340265.1 Coptotermes formosanus
TGTGTGTGTGTGTGTGTGTGTGTGTGTGTGTGTGTGTGTGTGTGGGTGTGGGTGTGGGTGTGTGTGTGTGGGGGTGTGTGTGTGTGTGTGTGTGTGTGTGTGTGTGTGTGTGTGTGTGTGTGTTTCTCTCTCTGTAAATACCGAGCGCTGTAACATGTATGAATCGGAGTCGTAATTAGAATGCCGAATGTTTAGTCGCAAATCGCGTGTTTCGCTGACCTCGATTGATTTGTTATTCGGCGTGCATTAATTCCATAAACTTGTAATTAAGGTGGGTTGCGGGACGTGGTTTGAATTGCATTTATTCTCGGATTCTCTTTTCACAAATTGTGCCAACGTAACCAATCGGCAGCTGCAGTTTCTGCAACAGCCTTGCAAATGAGTGGGAATTAGCTTTATTTAATACCTTCCGCTTGTGTTGTTTCAACACACAATTGAAACGTTGTTTTAATAAAATTAATTCCATGTTGTAGACCTTATCGCTTAACTATTTAAATCACTATGGTACCTATATTTAGCACCTGATTTAGCGGTCGAATTCCGTGAATTTTCGCACAGAATATATTTACGTATTCCATGTGATTATATAAAAGAAGACAGGAAATATACGTGTAGACGTAACATGAAGACGTGTTCTCGAAGCCATTGTTGTCCTGGATAACAATAAATTGTATTACATATTCTGAGTGTGTGTCTGTAGCCTCAGTTATCCAGCATGCAAAGCGCATGCACCGTAGTGTCATCTGTGGATTGTCTGGCTCTACCATATTTTCCCACCTTATTTCATAAACGGGACGATTTTCGAAAAAAAAGTGATTGCGTATAAAATATGTTTTGATTTGCTGTACAACTTTTCTCTGAAACATTTCTCATTCTAAGAAGAATTGAGTGAGATATTTCTACACGATAACAAATACGAGTGCCATTCCGAGTAGTGTGTTTAAGGTTTGGTTCTAGAGATTGCAGTATATAGATTATATGAAACTAGTATAAAGTGCAATGTAGGTGTATTTTCTCTTTTACAGATCAGTAGTCAATTTCGATTCACACAGCCTTCGATATACGAGTAATTCAGAGTGATAAGACGGTGAGTCATTTCTTTGCATATTCTATTGTTATTGTAACAAAATGACTTTGCAACACATATTTTGTATGAAGAATGCTTCTCCTTTTTGTTTCATTAAAACTGGTGTTATGCCTTTGATGTGGACGTAAACACGAACCGTTTGCAGCCGAAGCTATCGTTTATATTTGTTGCGGCCTCTGAATCACTTTGATGGTATTTTCCAAGCCAGGAAGCTCAATGCAGCAGCGGAAGCTTAGATTTCAAAATAACAAAAATTGTCATCAGTTACGCTTTGTCTTTTACCGTGAACTAACTTTGCTGCAATCGGGTAATTTTGACATGGACTTGTTTATCATTAATGAAGTGTCACAATTTTAAATCTAATTTTCTTTATTACACTGTCGTATGAATATATAGTGTGGAGACGATTATCCGAGTTCACTTTGAACAGTGCATATTATTATACCTTATTGATTAATTAATCCATATTAAGTGTAAATAAATCTTTAAAAATTGTTTTACCCTATGAGAAAAGTAATAGACGGTAGAATTTCTCACTGGAAAATATGAAACACAATTCACTTTCAAGGGCTGATGTTTTGTGAGGCACCAACCTCTTTTACTCGGTAATTTTATTCTTCAAAAGGCTTTGTTCTATAACTTTCATTATGCTGACTGTCCGAATTTAGGATAGGCTGAGTGTACAGTACGTTAACATAGTAATCGATCAACAAATTATCAGAAGGACTGTCAATCACAAGTACACTTTGAGACATTTAAACCTGCTACATGTTCCGACGTTTTCAGAAATCCGTCATCAGCCACAGACATAAAATGTTCAAGCAGACAAGTACTTTATATACAAGACATTGTTAATAATTGTGGGGATGGAGATCTCAAATTAGCGGAAACTGCGTTAAATTTTAAACTTCACAGTTATATATTGTATACTATGTTGAATTCTTGTGGCGCTTTTATATAGCATTTATAATACGATAAAAGACTTTATATGTAAGCTTCTTCTTCATCAGTGTTAGAATTCGTATTACGAGAGATGGAGTAGAAGGTAACTAGAGAGTGGAAAATTTTTATTTTCTTTTAAATTACAAATTCTTTTTTAATGTTCAACATCCCCGTTGGCGTATGCTTCAATTTTCACAAAAAAATCGGTCACAGCCAACTCTGTTCATATGTCTTCATTTAGAGATATAAACAGAGTTGGCTGTGACTGATTTTTTTGTGAAAATTACAAATTCTTCATAACGGGTGCTTTTCACGACATTCTGTGTCGTCAGTTTCTTTAAAATATTCCTTAACGCAGGAGGCTGTTAAATGTACGTAGTAAAGCAGATGTGACCACTACCGTATTTTGGATGAATTCATTTGCCGTACGACAGTGTTCAGGCCCACTTCTTGTATTGTAATTTAAAATAATGGGATCGCACGTTTAGTTATATGAAGGAGAAATGTTTTTATTTGTCCCACTACATGATTTCTCTCTGTAATAACCATACACCCGTAGCCCTCAGATACGTCTAGGTAAAATGACAAAGGAGGTATCTGGAACGGTCCTGCGCCGTAGTGCCGTATTCGACTTTTAACTGCTCGTGGGGAGGAATTGGAAACATGCAGATCACATCAACTGTTTTCCGATACTTTCGCTTCATTTTCATGAACAGGCTCTTGGAGTTAATTGAAGAGCTTTAAGAGAAGCAGTTAATCTCATTTCAAACGCTCTGGTCCCAAGCATAGCAAGCATCTCCCTGTGTCACATAGACGACTGACTGTCCGACCAACCGACTGGCCGAAGTCTTTGCCTGGGTGCATATTAACGAGCCAACAAACTAGTCATTTCACCGAATCTCTTAGTGGCTCAGCTGGCCTCTTCCTGGAATTAAAGGTTTATTAACGTCTTCAAAAGAACTCATCGTTGGACACTCTACTGCTGAACAAATTGAATTCAGTCGACGCACTCACTTCTCATTTACATCTGGGTCTTCCTTCAGATTTTTCAAACAGAAGTTTTTAAGTGCAGCAGACGTAATTCCACAAAGTCTCCAGCTTCAGGAGTAGGTAAAGGTAGCGAGCCTAGTCTGACGTCACAAAGCGGGGAAGTGCGCGAAATCATGTGCGCGTGTGTCAGTGTGTTTCTGCAGTCGGCGGTGGAGGGGCCAGTATTCGTCTGCTTGCTGGCAGCTGCAGTTTTGTTACTAAAGTGGGAGACCGTAAGGTTTGTGACACTCACGCTAAGGGCTGTCATGCAAAATGACAGGGACTACGTGGATTTAATTCTGCTATACTTCTTGTCTCGCACATAAATACTAAATGTTCCACGGTTTCCATCACCTTTATTTTGATCACGTCAATTGAAAGGTTTACAGTCAAAATTACATTAGGTACGAATTATCCTAAGTCAACCTCCAACATCATTCTTCTTTTTTATTTCAAAAGCGTTGCCCTATTTATTAGTCACATAACTGTAACATAGTCGTTAATTTTAAATGTAACCGGTAATGAAATCCGATCCCAGTGGCTGCGCGGTCTAAGGCGTAGGTCTGCGGTCGAGCGCTTGCTGGGATCCTGGGTTCGAATCCCACTGGGGGCATGGATGTTTGTCTCTTGTACAGTGTTTGTGTTGTCAGGTAGAGGTCTCTGCGACGAGCCGATCCCTCGTCCAGAGGAGTCCTACCGACTGTGCTGTGTGTTTGAGTGTGATCAAATGCAATAAAAACCCTCTACACCTACTGTGAAGAAGCAGGTAGAAGAGGCAAGGACTACGAAAATAAACGAACAGTTAATGAATTATTATTAGTAGACAAATGGAGTATATTGCGGGCTAGATACTGCATATAGTCGCTTGCTCGTGTTATAGGTAAGAGCGTTTGAACACGAAGTCCCTTGTTGACAACACCATTTAGTCGGTATGTTATACCAGCCTCTCATGGGTTTGTGGATTTTTATAAAGCTTTGTAGGACTGATTACTGGCAAGATAAAAATAACAACATAAACATCAGCCAATGCTATTTGTCCCTGGCGAGGCTTGCATGACTTGCTTTGCGATTGAGCCCAAGCCTTCAAAGTGATAAACCGGCGAATAACCAACTGAATCATGACCCCAGCCATTTATTTATTTATTTATTTATTTTATTTGTTAATTTATTTATTTATTTATTTATTTGGTTTTGTTTGATTTGTTTCTTTGCTTGCCTGCATGCTTGTTTGTTTCAGCGGTCAAGCGAATGAGTGAGTGAGTGAGTGAGTGAGTGAGTGAGTGAGTGAGTGAGTGAAAGTGTTCATTTATAATAATACAGCCTTAAATATTTTAACTTCGACCCGAAATTTAAAGAGAATGTTATAGCCATTGACAGCCTACCATGGTTCAGGCGGTTAGTCGTCGGCCTTTCACGGCGGCGGCCTGGGTTCGATCCCGGGTCAGTCTATATGGGATTTATGGTGGGCAAAGTGGAACTGGGACAGGTTTTTCTCCAGTACTTCTGTTTTCTCCTGTCAGTTTCGTTTTACCGATGCTCCATGACAAGGAAAAACAAAGAAACTGATCATCATCATTACAGTGTTGCACAATAAGCCTCAAGGCTGCAGTGCGTCCGTAGCATCTGCTGCGGGGCCCTTCACCACTAAAAAAATTTTAGTGACATTGACTTGCAGAATTGGTGTGTGTTTGCATTGGTAGCGAAATTGTCAGAATTTCTGCTAGTAGCCCTATATATAATTTGTTTAGTGGCATTTTCAAACTTATTTATTAATTAAAAGAAGGGTAACATCAAAACTAGTGGTTCTGTAGATTCTCCATATCCATTAGCTTTCACTATTACATTTATTCAGCCACATCCTTAGACTTGTGAATGTACTCTTCCTTAATGTACTTTACAGCAGGCCTGATAGTACCAACTTTCCGGACAGTGTGTGTGTGTACTGCATTAATTGTATCTACAAACGTTGCGATAACGTCTGGATTGTAGAAAGTTCGCACAGTGACTCGGGTGGAGAGGGATTTAAGTCACCAGTATACCTTAAACTTCCCCAGGGTTGTATAGATGCCAACACACCCTCTTCTGTCTCCATGGTAACAAGCGCTTAGTTTCCATGTAGTACTCTGTCCTACACCATCGTCCGGGGGGTAACTACGTCACACACCCGGAGGATTAAAGGATTCAGGGTACGCTGCGTGCGGTTTGGGCATGAGATGTGGAAATAACATAGTTCAGCGGCTGAGTAACACTCTGATGTACGTGCAAACAAAAGTAATATTCAAGCAAAATGAATACTGGTCGGTTATAAGGTAGTCTTAGGGCTGGGATGTCACACGTTTCTGTATTCGTCCGCTGTTTGAAACAGAACGTAACACGTGGGCCTTGTCTGTACTGAGAAACTCTTGTATTGGTGTTCTGGCTTGCTGTGCATCAATGCAGATCTTATTTTGAGTCCTTCAGCGGTGTAATATGATGAAATTATTGTGTGTGTGTGTGTGTGCGCGTGCGTGCGTGTGGGGGGGGGAAGAGTAGCCTTTCATTTGGGACAAGGTGTCTGATCCGAGTATATTTCTAAGTGTGACATCGCGTTGTGATATAAATATACAAAGGTAAAGGGAGTGTCGTCACTCACAACAATCTTCATATATTGGTTCAGTTGAACTATATTAAGCTACATATTTCGGCTCATGTATAAAGCACCATCATCAGGCAGTAAGATAAAAGGGGAAAATTATACATGTGTTGCACCTTATCTAGTGTTTGTATTATTTGCTTCGAGGTGGCAACTTGTGTGTCATAAAATATATATATGACACACGATGAGCCGAAAAATATTTGATACGAGATAAATGTACGTAATATCGGTCAGTTAAAAGGTTAAGGATATTTGTAGTCATAAGAATAGTGTATTATATTAAAGTATAAGAATAGTATATTATAAATTATTAAAATTTTTAGAATTATTGAAATTATTACAATTGGTGCTTCTCACTAGAATTTTAGCAGTTAGTGATGGTGCCAAAAAAGTAGCTTAATAAATTTCAGTTTAATTCGTTTTCGTAGTCCTTACCTCTTCTACCTACTTGTCCACAGTAGGTGTCGAGGGTTTTTGTGATTTCACTTGATCACATTCAAGCACACACCACAGTCGGTAGACTCCTCTGGACGAGGGATCGGCCCGTCGCAGAGACCTCTACCTGACAACACAAACACTGTACAAGATAAACACCCATACCCCGGTGGGATTCGAACCCACGATTCCAGGAAGCGCTCGGCCGCAGACCTACGCCTTAGACCGCGCGGCCACTAAGGTCGGCCTTTCAGCTTAATTAACCTTTTAAAGCCTAGCGGTAACTTCATGTACCACCAGGTTTAACATTAAAAAATTCTACGTGGTGTCCACATTGCGTTTATGTGTTTTGTACGGATCTCAGAACAAACAGCAACTTTTCCCTTATAAAACATTAAGAGATTGGTTTTTATAACCGAAGTGGAGAGTGTTTACAGCGCGGTACGGGCTGAGTCCTTATATAAAACAGATGCGCTTCGTCTTTAAAGGGTTAATACACGAAAATCAGTGTACTTGACGATGCTGTCCTTGCCTTTGATACGAATATGTTTACATGCATTACAAGCAACCATCAGCACCTTTTACCAGTAGTGGTTGGTTTAGTGGTATTAATCTCGACTTATTTTCCTTTGTTTCTACTTTTTGTGGCAATTCCCAAACGTTTGTTCCAATAAAAGATAAAACTGTCCCTGGTGCACGCCATGAAGGCGTATAGGACGTGCAGAGGTATAGCCGCGTTCATTGGTAAACGCGTAAGTGGGTGGATATGAGTAGGTAGCTTCACGTCTTAGCCTCTTCATCCTTGGGCAAACAGCCCCTGTCACTCATTGAATGGGAGGGTGGATAGGCCCTAGATCCAGTCTGAACGCTTCGAAGAAGGGAAAATCTCTTGCCTCTAACGAGATTCAAACCACAATTTTTCGGTCGTCCAGCCGGTAGTGTATTCACTATAGCCTACCGACTGGGCTTTCCCGTCTCCCGTTTTTATTCTCTTTTTTTTTTGTATGTTTTGTATGGTCCACTGATCACATGTACACATATAGAAGTAATTAATGACTATGTAACTCACAATACGCATGCGTGGCATACATGCACTCTGCTCTACGCAAAACATGTACACCATTCTACGGAAGGGAGAAGACTTATAACTAAATCCCTGTGCCGCAGCTACACAAGAAGCACTTAGACATGAGAAAAGGGCCTCAAACTTTAGCTACAACTTAGTTTACAACAAATAGTAAATGTAAAAAGTGTAAATCAGTAAACTGTACAAGAATGTGTAGTTCGCACCGATGAAGCGGTATCACACTTTTATCTGAGCACAAGAAGTGACCGTTTCCAAACAAATTGTGTTGTTTTTTGAGTACGGAACGATAGGCATGGTCCAGAAGCCAAGTACTTGTTAGCATAATATTCCATTGCCAGAACCCTTTATAAATTTCCTCATTAGCGCCCACATTTCCAGTGATTTTTTGTAGTATTTATGTTCCCAACATCGGCACAGACTATAATTCCGTTTCTCCCGTTCAATTCTGTTGGCGCCTGGTTTCTGGGTCTTTCCGAACAGCACATCCTAAAACAAATTGTAAAACCAATGACAATAAAGCATCTTCGATTTACATACGATTATGGAGCATAGGCCTTTACGAAGCGCTTGCTTTCACAGACGTCACCATATTTGAACACATTTTTTTGAACACATATTAACCTTTTAAAGCCTAGCGGTAACTTTACATAACACCAAGTTTAACATTAAAAAATTCTACGTGGTGCCCACATTGCGTTTATGTGTTTTGTACGGATCTCAGAACAAACAGCAACTTTTGCCTTATAAAACATTAAGAGATTGGTTTTGATAACCGAAGTGGAGAGTGTTTACAGCGCGGTACGCACTGAGTCCTTATATAAACAGATACGCTTCGTCTTTAAAGGGTTAATTAGCATGCCAAGTTTTATGGGTAGGACCTACATCAGAGTCACCTAGAATGCCGTGAAGTACCCCTTTCCGAAACTCAGCTGCAGGTTTCCTTCAGATGAATAAACAGATGAGTAAAGGTAATGTTCTCCCTATAATAGGCCATGAAGGTTCAGACGGGGAGCAGAAGTATAGCAGTATTCTTTCTTTAACCTCAGCGCTAGATGGGGTGGGTGGTTAACGCCACGCCCCAGCAGATTTACTCCTGGGAATGAGACTCGGTACCCATTACGCAGGGGCCTGGGAGGGCCTCGGGCCCGGTGCGGACGGCTGTGGAAGATTTCGCCTCCACAGGAATTCGATCCCCAGACCATCCAGCCCGTAGCAAGGTGGTATATCGACTACGCTGTACCGTCCGCCAGGTAGTTGAGAACAGTCCCATTTTTCCCCCCGTATGTAACTTATTCAAAATATCTTAGCCTTATTAACGAATGTATGACATTAACCCTTTAAGGGTTTTATGTAAGGACTCCGTGCGTACCGCGCTGTAAATGCTCTCCACTTCGGTTATAAAAACCAGTCTGTTAATGTTTTATAAGGCGAAACTTGCTCTTTGTTCTGAGATCCGTACAAAACACATAAACGCAATGTGGGCACCACGTAGAATTTTTTAATGCTAAACGTGGTAGTATGTAAAGTTACCGCTAGGCTTTAAAAGGTTAAGAGAGGTAATGCTAAATAAACAATAACTTGTAACACAAAAGTTGCTAATACGAACATAATAATCTCGGGAGAAAGGAAAGGTAAGGCGTGACGTTAAGCGGAAACGAAATTTCCAGCCCTGTGTCGGTGTAATGGATTGTATACGCTGCCCTTGTGTATTGCGTGTTGAAGAGAGAAGTTTGACCTTTTGTCAGAGCCTGTTTTCTTATTGCTGTGTCTAAAGAAAAGTGCTACAAGGTTGCCCGGCCCGCTTCACGTCTCTCCTGGGGCCATGATATTGATCAGGCGTGGCGGTGTTCGCTAATCCAATTTAAGCCCCCCCGTAACCTGCGGTGGGGACGCTAAGAGGCGATCCGACCGTCTGTCCCACGGATCGAGCTGGCAGAAACAATTTGCTGTCTCTCCGAGGGGGTGGGGGAAAGTACCCTACCGAATATTAACATATTAAGAAGACGTCCTGTCGAGTCATTTACATTTAGCTTAATTTCTTCCTTCCAGGTTTGTGGAATTCTGTTCACAGCTTCATTTGTAAATGACACAACAACACTGCCTATAGTATCGGCTGTCAACTTCTCAATAATAATTCAAATCATCTGAATACAACACATTCATTAACAACATTGCTTGCTCGCCCTGCGTTTTTTCGGCAAGGGTTTGCCGCCTTCAGGAGTATATATTAAGTGGCATTTGTACAATATAGCATACATCTTACGGTACGTGTTAAGCATAAAGTATTTTTCCCCGTTGGCTTGACAGCCCTTAATGGGTCAGGGCCTCCTCATTATTGAGGTTTCACGGTCACACTCAGACACACCACACTCGGTAGGACTCCTCTGGACGAGTGACCAGCCCGTCACAGAGTCTTCTGCGTGACAACACACAACACTGACAAGAGACAGACATCCATGTCACCAGCGGGATTCGAACCCACAAACCCAGCAAGCGAGCGGCCGCAGACCCACGCCTTGGACCGAGCGACCACTGGGATCGGCTAAGCTTAAAGTGCATACTTTATGAAGTCATTAAAGGTTACTTAGAACTTCCATATTCTTCATGTATGTTGCCCAGTGCAAGAGGCAAGTAATTTGTTGTCTTTTGTGCTCCGACCAAATCCTCGGAACGTCGTAAAGATATCATCTCTCAACTTTACAATCTGTCTGTGAGGAAATTACTTGATTCTTTTACATATTTTCCTTTCGGTTATTAACATGATATTTCGTACTTTTGTCTTTTCGATTATCCGCTTTACGCTAGAGCTGTGTTTGCAAATTTAGTCGCGGGTTGGTTACGCGATTGTTAAGCGTGGGCATAAGAATGACTAAGAAGAGACACAGCGGTGCTGCATGAAAGTGTCAAGGGTTCTAGCACAAATAGCATTAGTAAATTCGCAGACGCCTTGACTTGCACATCTGTCAATAAGATAAAGTGTTCGCACAGCCTCTTTGTGGCTGTCACATTACCGAAAGCTGCTTTCAAAGGAAGTAACTTTTTAGAAGTGCAGCCGTCCCTGGGTCAAGGAATCTTTCCTCCGTCTTTTTCTTTCAAAATACTCGCCGGCGATGGCTATTTTTGTTTCCCTTATTGTTGCGAATGGAGCCTCTCATACATAAAACTGTGAAGACGCATTCTTTTGACTCAGCTTTGAAACCGTCAATGCTAGAGAAATCTGGGAGTAATGTGGTGAAGGTAAGCCTGGCTCGCTTTCCTTACAGTGTCGCCGAGCTGATTCCCGAAGAGGACATACCCTTTATTTTCCATAATCATTAATATTACATGAAAATATTTACTGGTTAATTAATAAACCGATTACATTTTATCGAGTCAGCTGGTCAAGGAATTCCTCTCCCTTTTTGTACGAGTACGGGTCCTTTCGTTGTTTACGAAAGGTTGCTTTGGAACCTTTCCCAGTCGAGATGCATCCAACCCATATCGTCACGCCCAGTTTCTTCAAGTGACATCATATTAATCACTTTCCTATCTATGCCTATATGATCCAAGTGATCTTCCTTAAGCTGTCACGCCTGTATTGTTACGCAATTTTTATTCTCGATTTCATGCTAAATCCTCCTTCTCGCTGTGCTTAATTTAATTAAACTAATTGCATTTGATGAGTACATGTTATGAAACTTATCCTTACGTAATTTCTTCATCCTCCTATTAATCCGCGCCTCTTAGGACCAATTATTTTTCTCGGGATTTCATTTTCAGACGTCTTCAATCCCATAGTGCAAGAGACCAAATTTCACACGTAGTTGTATAAAACAAATTTTTGTTATATAGGTTGTTTTACACATTGTTATAGTTAACGATGTATTTTACAATTAACTGCTAGTTATTAGATGGGCCGAGGATAACGCGGTCTGTACAGCTACGCTCTACGTACTGGATTGTCCCGGGTTCGAAACCTTGCTGGGGTAAGAGATTTTCTCTCCTCGACATCTATCCTGACCGGCCCTGGGATCCACCCAGCGTCCTGTGCAATCGGTAGCGGGACTCTCACCCTGGATTAAAGCGGTCGGAGCGTGATGCTGGCCACCCGTCACCATCTAGCGCCAATGTTAAGCATGAATAGAGCTTTACCTCTGCTCCTCCGTCTGTGGCGTCATGATATGTTAGGGGATGATATTTGCCTCACCAATTATTAGGTAGTAATAAACAATTACAGATGAACTGTTTGACATGTTACTGACTTTTGTGTCCTGCTCTGCAGAATATTTTGTAAACCATTAAGCTCCTCCTCGCGTATTGTACGAGCAACTTTTGGAGTCCGAATGCCCTGTGAAGTTTTGCCGAAAAAATATTACTTTGCGAAGATGTCTGATTTCACGTAAATCTGAAAAATTTCTTGAAGTGCAATGTTTTAATGCTCAGTGTTCATTGTTCAAATAACACGTCTTTGAGATTTGTCTTACAAACACACCCTATAACTTTTTTTCAAATTAAAATTTAATACATTATTGTAATGCAGACTTGTAAGAAAATTCTGGGTAAACACAAATTATCAGAGCGGTTTCAAATATTTATTTTCAGAGTGGCACACAAAACTTAAACATTGTTTATAGAGTACATCAGAAAGTGTTTTAAAGTACGTCAGTGGAATTCAGTAGTCCTACACACGCCGTCTGCTGTTCTGCACGTGCCGGCGCAATGTTTCCTAAACTCTTTCCAGCATTTCGCAATAAAAGTTCTCAACGGCGTTTCGTGTTCTCTCCTTTATATTTCCTAAAATTGCTAGCTATGGTGGAACGTAATTCCTTGATACTACCCCAGGCAGCCAAGACATGGGCTCCCTCGACCGATCTAGCCATCAAGCAACTGTGCGTTTTGGAATTCTGGGACATCATTGTGAACATGGTGCGGCTCAAAGACTTATTGACCAAAACCGTACGGTTTCTACACCAGCACTTCAGGCATAAGCCAGATCTCAGACAAGTCCAGGCAGAAAATTTCTTGAATTGTTCACAGTCGCCATGTTTGTAGATACATCACTTCTCATCCTGTAAAGCTCTGTTTGTAATTATTCCGCCTGTCTAAGTTTCATTTCTACGTACCGAATAGTTTCTGTCAAACACATTCCTGAAGACCACTCGAATCATTTTCGTTCTGTCAGTGTATTATTTCACACATATTAACTTCATAATTGAATTTAACTTGCACTGAAATGAGTGATCTGTTTGTAGGAAAGAACCGAGTTCGAACACCTTAAACGCTTGATCTGATTTTCACTTAAATATAATTTTTCTTCATCGCTACCCTTCGTGAAATTTCTGCGAGCAAGTAGTAGGATCAGCATAGATTGTACAATGTAAATTTTCGTACATTACACCAGAACAGTTGACGTTCTTCCACTCAGCAAACTGTGGATCATTTCATATCCCTGTGAACACACCGCTAATAAATCTGGCTATGATACATGCACAGCACAAAGCATACCTGCAACAATAGTCTTTTGTGGATATAAAGTTACGTGTCAAATTTCATGTTGTTATTGAAACAAGACGACGATCTTACATATGTTCAGCCAGCGGTTTTCTAAGAATTCCGTCCTTTGTTGTCCGCACTGTTGCAGGCTCAAAAACGTGATTTATTTTCAACTGACCACCTTCGCACACTGGATACTACGTACTGCTTTCTCTAAGGCTTTGAATCTTCTCTTTTAGTATCCCTGGCAATGTGACTGCCTCAAAATGCGTTTGCTTCTACTTCTTCTTCATCTTTATCTCCTGCTGATTAGATCGTCTTTCCTAACGTGACTAATAATTACCTCAAACTGATATTGGAAACGTAAACACAGTTAAACGCCGTCCACACAACTTTCTAATTTAAAAGTTATAATTGGCTACATGTTTCACCCATCCAGTTTGAGCTATGGATGTTTGCAAACGTCCATAGCTCAAGATAACAGCAATCCAAATATAAACCCAGAAAACATCACTTGCCAGGAGATACCGTGAAACAACATCGGAAATATAACTGTCAAGAAATATATACACCAGAAATTTACCATCATTTCATCCATACAGCAATCTTACCGTCAGTGGCAATTCACAACAAGCACATATCGCAGACCTCCAATGCGATATACAACACAAAAACTACACGTCTCCTGGGAAACTCAAAACACTACGATCCAACCACTACTCCAGCTTCACCTAATGAAACCCTCTATTATTGTCGCCGATCTTAAATAATCTGAAGACTTTTAAATATTGGTTTTATCCTTACAGATTATAACGCTGTATTTTACAAATTTAAATTTTACACATATGTACCAACTAAATTGTATGCACAATAATTACTCTGACATGTAATGCCAAGTGAGATCTCAGTGGCAAAAGTTTCTTCGTATTACATTTGCAATAGGGCCTGATAATGCCCACCTGGGTGGTTGAAACATGTAGCCAATTATAACCTTTAAATTAGAAATTTGTGAGGACGGCATTTGACTCTGTTTACATTTATAATATACTCACAACGGTATGCATTCTGTAAAGATGATATTGGAAGTTGGCATTATATACTCCATGCATTCAAAAATGATATTCACCACCTAATACACCAAAATACATACAGTCTTTATTCGTAAGAAGCTCCTACATGTTCCGACCCTGCTGGGTCATCTTCAGGGAGAATAGTATGTTGCACTGTTGAATGAACTTGTAGAGTTAAGTGAGAATGTGCCTTTGCTTTCATTCTCCGTTGAGAGATATCTTGCACTGTCCGCGGTCCGGGTATGAACTGCAAGGTTGTGAGGTAGGCGCGCATACCTCAAAACGTGTATATAAAATTGTTACGTGTTTCAACACTAGAGCCCCATATTCAGGGAATCCAAATTACAAATATTTGCCGGTACCAACAGAACAGTTTTAGCATTACATTAATAAAATGTTAAAATATTAAAATGTGAGAATTATAAAGTATTTGGAGCCAAACTTTATGATTTTAATATTTAAACATTTTATTGATATAATACCAATATTGTTGTGTTGGTACATGCAAAACTTTGTACTTTGGATTCCGTGAAGATGGAGCCCTGGTGCTGAAACATGTAAGCATTTTATGTGTTATGTATGATTTTTAGCCTTTGTATTGTGCATTTGTCATTGTAATTACTTTATATTGGAAGTTTTGCATAGCTGGGGAATCTGTCTATTGCAAAACATGTATCTGTACCAGACAAGAAAGAATAGCACACAGTAGGAGGAGAAAGTGTGTCCAGGTGAGGAATGTGGTCCTGATGCGGTGTGCCTGATTTCGAACAGTGCAACATAGCATGTTCCTTGCTGTGAGCCACTGTGTTCGGCTAATACTGTAATTACCGGAAGTCCTGTTTTTTTTCCATTAAAATTATTGCGAATTTTCTTATGTGCCCAACCACGGTAAGTAGCATAATACACTAGATGTACTATAGTGTACTTTTGTTACGGTTGTCATGGAAATGGGTATGTAGAAAGGAGATGACCATGGTCGTGGTGCACTTGCAATGCAACAGTTATCGAACGTTGACTTTGTTCTAGGTAGCTGCCTTGCCGGATATATCGCTAGCTTGTTTGTATGTACTACAAGACGCCAATACAGTAACAACTGCGATTGCCGGCACGTCTAGTAGTTACTTTCTAGTTAACGCAACTTTCCGGATCACCCAGTACCCCGTAACTCGGATTTTACGGTCTTTGTCAATTTACGGCCGAAATGCGGAAAGACTACCAATTTCTGAAGAAACTGTGCAAATAGTGTACAGAAGTCGGCCGTTTATACTATGGTAGCAGTATGTTCTCTTTTTCATACCTCATGGAAAGGAGTCTGATTGTCGGCATCCCGTAAAGGTTGTCAAACATCAAACAACTTTGTCTGCAAGGGCTACTTCATCAGCTTCCTTTTTTCAGAATAGTGAACCTTAAAACCAAATTATTACTACAGCTAAAGCAGTAATCCTTAAATATCACTGACCCACGCATAATTTGATTCTTAAAACAGATAAATTCCCCGCGAAGGGTATGTGAAAATTACTTGATGTAGGATTTCTTCTTGCCCGAACAAAGTGTGAAGCGGAGATTTTAAACGTTTTAGCACCAAATCTAATTGAACTGTAGGAGGATTTAATACAAATCGGTTTTGTAGCAGTATCCGTTGATGTCAGAGGCAGGAAAGGCAGAAGTACTCTCCTTTATTGTGAGGCATTTCTTGCCTTTGTGAAGGGCGGCAGTGTAAATTTTTACCTGAGTTTAGTTCCGTGAAAAAAAAAACTGTAACTATTAATAAATAATCAGTTGTGATGATCAAGAAACAATAAATTCAACTCCAAGTCACAAAATTTTGTATTTGTAAGTACAATGCAAATATTAAGTAGTAAATGAGATGTGAATTAATTGAATCAACTGGAAAAAATAATTTTGATGAGAAATTTTGACCGTGGATTGTGCTTCACATGTATTTGTCGTTGTATTTGTTGTTCACAGAGAGCGGTTGATATATTGTCCTTTGGTACTGAAATTATGTGGTTAAAATATGTAAATACTTCACATGTCCACATTGCATGTTGTAGAGTTTAATTCCTTTTATAACTTGTTGGCTTTGAGCAGAAGAGGCTTTTGAAGCGCAGAACTACCATACCTTTTACCCTTATGCCTGTGACTTGAAGTTCTTAAGACGTTTCAAGGACTGAACTACTAATTCATAGGAGCAGTGATCGACAGTCTAAAGCTGTTTTGAGAAGGCACGTGGAGAAATTGACGTGCAGTTCTTTCCGTGGCTTACTCCGTATGTTTATAAAGATTCAAATATTCTAGGATACGACTCCATGTCTACTGCCTGATAGTGTAAATATTTACCAATCGCCGTGAAGCCATATTCCAATACCTTAGTTTTCATCTTTACTGCTGTGACAGTCTAAAATATTTATTTCTTTAATCACACAATTCTCAAAGCTGAGTGTCCTGCTGTGTTGCTGCAACAGAGGTTGCCTGGGTCACTCAAGAAAATTAACGCAAAACTTTCAATATACGATGACAACAATTTTATTCCTCTGCAGGCTAAAGTGTTTTTAAAATAACTTTAAGAAAGTGGGCATTTTAAACATAAAGAGTTCACTAGAGCTGTATTGTTTTACACAACGTGCATGTACGTTCAGCTGCAGGAAGGTAAATTTTAAGAAGCTGAATCAGTCAGTTGCATGAACGACAGTGATCTAAACTAACCTAAGTTTAAATTGCTGCACGACTGGAACAGGCTTCAATTAATATTTATGATGCATTTGATGAGCTATCTCTGGCTAGGAGATTCATTACCCAGCAAGGTAGCGACAGGGAGAACACTATTAACAGTGAAGTTTTGTGGAGAAGGACATGCAAATGTGTCAATGAACAGATTAGACATTTTGCCAGGCTTGAAAATTTTATGATCTAGAAGGTCACTAGAATTTAGCTTGTCGTCTCAATTATGAACAATAACTGGTAACCTGAAATAAATCGCCTGGATGAGAATACATTTCGAATCTTACTCCACTGCAAATTAAAAATTGGTCTCACATGCAAAGAGTTTTATGGCCGAATGGAAGTGAATATGTCTCATAACAAAATGGAAGGCAACATGTCTCATAACAAAATGGAAGGCAACATGTCACATAACAAAACGGAAGTCAACATCAAAGTGTTTAAAAAATTAATTCCAGTCAAAAATGTCCATGAATTGTCCAGCAAAATGAAGAATGATGAAACTAGATACTGACATGAAAACGTAAGTTATTGGCGGATGTCAGTATGACAATCTAATATCTGACGTACTTGTTTTAGCTCTATCTTAATTACACTTGTTGCAGCAGTGATGTGCACGTAAAGATACAGCGTGTGAGTGTATCAAACCTCTTTGTCAAGTGTGAAAGAAAGTCTCACGGTTTGAAACAAAAAAAAATTTTGCAACTGTGTAACTCTTCAGTGGGAACTTAACCTGATCGAAAAATGTCGTCACCTGGTCGTCACTTGCTACCGACAAAATATCCTTATACAGTATTTGCATGTGTTGAAGAAATTATGGCGGTACTCGTGAAATGAAAATGTAACCCTTTTTTAACCTACTTTGCGTGGTTACAAAAGATACCGTTGCGTAAAACTTCCTACTGCCGAAAAGGGAAGTATTCCCTGCGTATATGCCTGCGTGAGCACGCATGTTTGTTGCTACTGTAGCACATAACATCTTAAACTCTTCGTGGATATACGGTAATAAATATGAAAACTTTATGACAGTGTTCTAATAATAAAAGTCAGCAATAATCTCAGTTTGTCTTTAACAAAAATTCCAAAGCAAAAGTCGTAATCATCCAGGACCTGTGGCCATCTGATGTATAGAGCAACTGCCCATTTTTATCCACTCTTAATCGATTCTGCAGCTTTCAGTGATGTCATCCAGATAAAGTTCCGTAGTATATGCAGCTAATCTGCCCGTAATTCGGTCAAGTATAGCGGAATGTTAATGCGTGGCATCGAATTACTGAGAACCACTTAATCGGCGTTCAATTTACCGATTTGCCACTGTTAGTATAACGCACGGGGAAATTTCTGCTGGTTAATTTAGTGTAACTTTAGAGAACGTAGCAATGCTCTCGCTTTGATGGGGTTCCAGTACGTTGGATACGTAACTTAAAAGCCATTAGACCTAATGCTATCTGTTCATTACAATGTTCCAGTTCCTTTTATCTTTAAAGTAACAGAAAAGAAAACGCATGCCGCTGTCTGTAGTTTTAGACCTGTGTTTTATCACTGATTTCCTGTCCAGAATGTTAAGTTCTTAGTTTTCGCTTCGAAGTAATGATATATTAATAAGTAATGAGAGCTGATTATTTGTTGGGAAACTTATAAAATCGCTAATATGGTAAAGACGTTCCTAGCCTTTTATGGACTCCTGATTCTCAGAATATATCCGGCAGGCCGTACGAGTTGGCTGAAGTTGTAACCTCTCCGGTCTGTACTGGTAAGGTGCCCGATTGCAGTCGGAACATTGACTACATTGCTAGGGTCCCCACGACTGTCCTTATCCCTTCAGGAAAATATTGGGATGGTACCTCATATTATACCATAGTCCGTTTCTTCCACATCATTTCCAAGTCATGCTACATCATTAGCGGTACTGGAAGCATCGTTAAATAAATCGCAAATCAATAAGAACCAGCAACTGTACCCTATTTTGAAGCAGCTGAATTCAAATGAAAACTCTTCAATTCCGTCTGGCGCAACAGCCAAATTCGGGCCTAGGCTGCCTCGTTGTTGAGGTTTATAGATCACACAAAATCAGACACGCACACACCCGTTAAGTCTCCTCTGAATGAGTGATCAGCCCGTCGCAGATGCCGGTACCTACACAACACACAAAAAACACAGGAGACGAACACCCATGCTTTCAGCGGGACTAGATCTCGTAATTCCAGCAAACGAGCGGCTGCAGACTTAAGTTTTAGACCGCACGGCCACCAGTATCGGCAACTTTAAATTCTGCTTCTTTAAAATCCATTTTAAAATTATCCTGAGGGCCGTGCCATGTCTCAAGCGGTTAGTCCCTGGCCTGTCACTGTACACCTGAGTTCGATTCCAGGCCACGCCATTCATTTATATTGTACTCTGTCTTACGACAGGTCCGTAGCCTCTTCCAAAGCGAGTTCGCCACATTGTGCCGTCTAGTGCTTCCTCTTTCAATTTCCATTATCTCCATAACCTATGATATTTGTGGTAGACAAAGTGGCACTGGGGCAGGGTTTTCTCCGAGTGCTTCGGTTTTTCCTTGTCAGTATCATTCCACTGATGCGCCATACAATGTATCTATCGCTGAGCCCTATATACATAAACTCTGTAAGTTAACAGTGTCATTAAGACACTTTATCCTACCGTTTAAGCCTGTGTGCCCCAAAGAAAGTGTTCCCTCCAGATTCACCGACTGCAATCCTGTCTTTTTTCAATATCCTAGGGGCCTCTCTTCCCATATTTGTTGATTTCATAAGTGACAAAATATGTAGCGTGTGTTTGGAATTTTACAGCCGAATCTCCAGGCTGGAGGTTGCTGCGGTTTACTCGGAAAATGTATGACTAACTTAGGTCTGTGAATTAGAGTGAAACGTCTCGCCTTCAGCTCAGTTCTGTTGCAGTCTGAATTCACTGTAGTAATATTAACCCTTCGAACCAAGTGCTTACACTGTATACCGCCAAGGTTAACATTCAAAAATTTTACATTCTGCCCACACAGTGCACATTATGTGTTTTTATTTATCTCAGAACAAGTAGCGATTATTTTCCTAAGCAGCACTAACTGGTTTTTATAACCGAGGCATAGAGTGCTTACTGCGCTGTACGAACTGAATCTTTTTGTGCATTTCAGGTTACTTTTCGTCTCTAAAGGGTTCAGTGAGAACTTGGTGCAACCTGATACACTTTCATAGAATATCTTTTATAATTTCGAACGCAGTTTTTCTTATAACAAAATTCAAACCAGCGCATTCATCAAACATCTCTTGTTTACGTAATGAATTTTCTGCAGTTTAGCCAAGCTCCATATAGCTTGTCTGCGAGCTACGCAGTATTATATAACTCTGTGTCACGTTCTAATTGACCACATCCCCGCATTCTGTAAACAGAGGGAAGAGAATAACAGTATAATTCTACAACGTTATGAGATTTCACTAACATGTTTATATCTCAACCATGTAATTTATTTTTTCCACCTGCGATATGGTGATCGTGTTAAGCAATTCTTTGTTCTTTCTCCTACCCTAAATACAACGCATTGTTACTCTTCTTCTTCCAGTTCCTCGTACGCAGCTTCCCAGCTCGTTTATTCACAGAGTCGCAGAATATCTCGGTCGCTTAAAACATGAACGAACCTGCTAGGTACAAAAAGTGTAATTTATTTAGTCGTTAATGAGAGTGGTGCCTTTAGAAGAGTTACATATTACATCACAGGGGATGCAGCAGTTCTTCAGCAAGTTGTTTTTGTGCGCTAGAAGCAGCTCTCCTTCATTAACCGTATAATATATCCTGTTTGCATACAATAGAAATCATCTTTGTTCGTAGCAAGTGAACTGATGCTAACTTCTCTGTTTTGTTCATGTCCCCTTACAATAGGGCTGCCTTGATAAGGGCCGGAAATAGTGCCGTGTATGTACCGGTTTTAAAGTAATTTATCATGTATGCTAATTTAAATATATGCGTAAGTACGTACATACGTAGGCCCACGCACATATTATACTATATACATATGTATACATAAAGTAATGGGATTACAGTTTACAGAATGGTTACTGGTATAATGAAACTCCTTGTTGTCATTATTGTTAACTGCCATCGTAACCACCATTCGTAATCTGATAGTTGTTTTGCTCGTCAATAGATTCCCTACCGTCTATGGAGATCAAAATTCAGTATCTTGTTTACAACTGACAGACATTGGGCTCTCTATTACGAAATTCAAGATCAAAAACTCAACATTAATTTGAGCAGCATTGAAACGTGCATTGAACGTTAAGTATCGTGCATGATGTGCGATATAATTAATGACCGTACTGAACACTGAACTGCTGGGTGGTTCAGCAGGAAAGGGCGATATTTTGGGAGGTGATAGGATCGGCCATTGTGAGAAAAAAAAACTGTTTGACTCTACAGAGAAAAGAGCATTGTGAATGTAATAAAGGAATAGATGAGAAGGCCAAGACTTTCAATGTATGAAGTTGTAGCGCCTGAAGAAGAAGAAGAAGGAGGAGGAGGAGAAGAAGAAGAAGAATGTAATAAAGAAACAGAAATTACTTACTGTTAATTTTGTTTTAATTTTAATTTAATGTTTGAATGACAAATTTGTTACACAGGAATACAAATTTGTTACATTTCACAAAAATTTTCCAAAACCCCAGCGTCAACATCAGTGCACTTTGCAACTCATGTGCGAAGGTGGCGTGTCGTTCGTCGGAGTTGATCATCACGTTTCTTTATGCGGGCAGCAGCATCCAAAATGCGAGCGAGCAATTCGTTTGTAACTTCGATCTTCCTCTAACCCCACAAACAAAAATCTAGAAGAGTTAGGTCTGTAGATTCAGACAGCTCTATCTCGGTCACCGTTCAGAATTAGACACATGTTCATATGCGGGTTTTTTTTTCTTCTCCCACAATGACCGATACTATCACTTCCTAAAATATTGACTTTTTTTTAATCATCCTGTATAAAAGATATTCTCAGCCCATACGCTTGTGATTGCTTTCCTTAAGGCATAAGTTTCGTTTAGTTTCCTGTTGATGTGTAGGGCTGTTCAATGTCAAAATTAAATGTGGCATTCGTGTGTGTTGTGGCAGACCTTCTCATTCCTTTTAATTAATGTGTTGCATATAAGTGCTGTCGTATGTTTTTTTTTAATTTGTGTCTGATGACAGCTTATGAACAGGCCGAAACATGTAGCATCCTGGGCAATAAAAATATTTCCCAAATACAGTTGTGATTGACGATGCTTTTATTAATCTGTTTACGTACGCATCACAACTGGATATCTTTACCCTAAGACCAAGCACAGTAAGGTACGTGCTATTTCACTAAACACAAAGACTGTGGTGTTTAAAAATAAATTGTAAGTGGCATGTGAATGTCACAGCAAAGGCTGTTGCTATGGTAATGTAGAAAGTAGAAACATCAGTGTCCCTGTCGACACAGGCTGTTTTTATATTATGGCGTTTTGCTTCCAGACGATGCATTGATGCTATCCACGGAATAAGCCATAGCCTTGTTCCTTTTCGCCTTACATTAGTTAATTTTTATTTCCGTGTTTCTTTGTTTTTTTAAAGACATCATATCTGTGCCGTTATGTCATACAGTACCCAATTGACGGATATTTTTTCAAGTTAAATGATCGCAGATGTAGAAGGAAATAGTCATTGCCTATTTTAAGGAATATCCTGTTGTTTTTCTGGAGGAAATACGGAGATACACAATACTGACTATTTTCACATAACCACTCTCCAATCCAAACGCTTACTTCGCTCGATTATTGGCCAAAGCTATGTTAATGTTTTGTCATTTCCTTTGACACTCCACTTTCGCTGTAATCTCATTCTCAAATGATATGTATTATACCCAGAATCCGAGTCCAAGAACAAATACACGTGTTCTGTTTGTTTCGTCCCTTTATCATTATTATAGTGTACCATCAAATCATAAATTAATTAATTAATTTCGTCATTTATTTTCGCGTCTGTATATTCTAGAAATTTAACATGGAACGCTCTAATCCTGTAATTCCATATTCTGTTGGATTTCTGAGCACGTTCCTCTTCCTACTGGAATCTAGTCTCTGGTGTCTGCATTAACTCTTTGATCTGTTGTCTTGTTTGAAGCCCATAGCTCAGTGCAACAAATGCGACCTCTGTGTAACAGATATGGGCGCTCCTTGGGCTCATGGGCCGCATACATTAACCCATGTACCGTCAGAGAGGCGGGATAATGTGGTCACTGGTACGAACATTGCAGTTTGAAAGATTTAGAGGTAAACAAGAAATGGTCTGCAAATCCTAGGGTGTTAAAAGGGAAATATATCACATTGGGAATATGATGATCAATATATCCAGTTCATGCGTAGAAATTAGTATGTTTTAAGTAGTGTTACTAGGAACACGTATAAAGCACGTATTCTATTTCAAATGTCCTCTGACGCGTCGAAACTTACGTATAAAGGTAAAGGTAAAGCAATCCAATTACAGGCCTGGACAGGCCCTGAGGGTTCCAGGAGGTTGAGGCTCCCAGATTTCAAGACAATCGGCACTTGTAGGTGGTAGGTTCTCAGCCATACGCACCGGCCGCGTTTACCCCCCAGGAAATATTCCTGGTACTCATTTCCGTTAGAGGCTGAGTCGACCCCAGGGCCATAGTGCGACGAAAGGATTATGCCAATGACACCATCGGGAATCGAACCCGCGACCTTCCGCTTTGTAGCGCAGTGCCTCAGCCAACTGCGCCACCGCGGCCCCTCGAAACTTACGTATGGCTAAATTAATGTCAATGACTGCAAGAAACATCTGAGAGAGTCTCGTCGCAATTGGGGTTAAGTGTAACCATCTGGGCCAATGTTTTCTCCGGCGTAACAGACCAATTCAGGCCTAGGCAACCTTGTTTTGAGGTTTCTAGGTCACACACAATTACACACACACACATACACACACACACGCACACACACACACGGTAGGACTCCTCTAAACGAGTGATCAGCTCATCGCAGAGGACACTACCTACACAACACAAAACAAACACAACAGACCAACATTCATGTCCTCAACGAGATTCGAAACCGCGATACCAGCAATCAAGAGGCCGCTGACCTACGACTTAGACCGCACGGCCACTGGAATCGGCTTCATTTGGGCCTGTACGTGTACCATATCTGCTGTAAACAATGGCAGTAAGTTACTGATATAAGTTTTTATGAAACAAGCTTTGCGTTACACAAGAATAGAAAATATTGAAGGCCCAAGAGAGTACTTGCAAACCGAGGCCAGGACATGAAGGCGCCCTGTGTCCGGAAGGGAGCCTCATGAAGCAATGCTGTGGAAAAAATTACCCTTTCACAAAACTGTGAAAGTGTATTTTACGTTTTCCTGTGTTCCAGATTTACTACATAATCTTCACAAACAAATCAATTTTAAAATAGTTCTACACTAACCAAAATAAAAATAGCAGAAATCGGCTCGGTGTCAGCGACACCTAAGCCAGAACATGGTCACGGCTGGCCACTTGGGTACGTCTCAGAACAGAACTCCCTAGGATTTACTCATCATCTGCTTTCACAGATCATTTCTCTACCAAAAATTCTGTATCCATCCGTCATCTTAGTCCACTTTCTTCTCCTGTATTTCAGTAACTAAAAATGCAGTTTTTTTCAGGCAACACAGGATCATACTATTCAACAAATCAACTTCTTACATTTGTGGGATCGGCCTGATGATTGCCACAAAACAGTAGCTGAAACATTTAGGTGATTTTTTTTAAACAGTAAAATTGTGCGTTGACTGAAAACCCTGCTTTTTTATTTCGTTGTAAACACAAGGGCAATGACTCACGATTATACAGGGCGTTCCTAAATTAGTTATATAAAACTAAGGTATAATAACACAAAAAGTAGAAAACTCGCAGTATTATTATATATATCACAAAATTCAGTATATGTTTAAGTTTTATGTACAGATATTCGCACGTGTTCAGTGTTGTTTCCTCGTGACACGCGGCGGATGTCCCATCTGTAAGCGATTTCGTGGAACGACAGCTTTGCCACCACGATCGCCTGATTTAACACCCCTGGACTTTTCTGTGTGGGGATATATTAAAGGCAAAGTTTTTGTTCCAGCTCTTCCTGCAAGTTTGGGAGAACTACGGGCACGGATAACAGAAGCGGTTGAAACCATAGATGCGGACATGATTCATAGGATTTGGGACGAAATCGCTTATAGGTGGGACACCTGCCGCATGACACGAGGAAACCACATTGAACACCTGTGAATATCTGTAGATAAAACTTAAACATATACTGCATTTTATGACATGTATCACAATACTGTAAGTTTTCTACCATCTGTGTTATTACACCTTAGTTTTATATAACTACAAGTAATTTAGGAAGGCACTGTATTTCAATACCGTACCTGCAGTAGGTGACCTGTATATTCCACGAAATTATCGTTGTGCAATGCCCTAAATTATTCCCTTTTCGGGCCCAGATATTTACTTGACTACTTTGTTTTCCAACACATAACTTATTTCTTTAATACTGTGAGGCGCGATAGGACTAATAATTACTGTATGTAATGCTCTTGTGCAACAGATGCTGATAGACATTGCAGCTCCGTTCTATAGTCTATTGTATAGACACTCAAAACAAGAAACCTTTTCGTTCTGTTGCAATTCAAACATTAATGTGCAGTAAAGTAACATATCATGAATTACGATATTAACCAGCTTGTTCTAATTCTCTCTCTCTCTCTCTCTCTCTCTCCGGGTATCTCTGTGTTTCGGTGTTTTCAAACAGCATTTTGTATGACTAAAAGTGTGGTTATAAGTTCTCTGTGAAATCGTGTTTTATTGGTTCAGATGTTTTGATGTAATATGCATATCGTTTGATATCGTATTCCATTTAATGTGGTAAAAAGCCTGCGGTAAACCAAACCAGAATTTCTTATTACATTCGGTTGCGTCCTTGCCTTCTCTTATTTAGTGGCATCTGCATCAACATTAATGTCGCCCTTCTGTTTGACATTATCACACTTTCATTTTTTCACTGTGGAAAGGTCTGCCTTTGCTGTTTGTAACTTGTCCAATAGTGCGGGGTATAGTTCGGTAAAGAAAAATGGAAAATACGCAATATAGCTCCTATAGGACCTACACGCTTTTGCTGGAATAAAATAAATTTGGCGTCCAACCTTGTTTCTTTGTACGCTCTTTATCGCTTCGCTGCACTCTATAAGCTCTTGAGTTTAGAAGGGATTACAAAACACAAAAGAACATATTTTCCAAAAAAAAAATATTTTTTGCGAGTTGCCTGCTTCACTGATCTTAATCCGGGAAAGGGCGAACTTATTGTTTCGAAGTCAGTCAGCATCCTATAAATCGCATTGCATTAAGCTGTGATTTATATTGCCGACAAATCTGTCAAACAAGAAAGACCTTGTATGGGAGATACAAAGTACTTTACCCCTATATTCTGTTAACATTTGTTACGTCTACAAATGTTTCACATAAACGTTGTGTACGTCTTTGAGATTTGCATTTTGTTACCATTCTTTTTTATACTAAGGCCATTATTGAAAAAAGAGGTTACGTTCCTTTTTGTACTCCACAAGATGCTCAAAATAAAATTGCTCCGTAGGTGTGTTAAACAAAAGAAATGTCGTTCGCATAATTTCACATATGTTCGTGTTGGAATGATATGATGTTTGCTTTACTCGAAACCGAAAGGTACGTTTATCAAGTGTCTAAAGCTCCGTTTGTTATACAACAAAATGCATACACGTCATAACATTGTAAGTTTCCGTTGAAACGCTGTCTCAGTATGACGTGTGTTAAAATTCGACTACCGAAAAAGTTGGCAGTTGGCTAAACATTAATATTTCTGGTGTTAGCCGATTTCAGTTCTATTACACAGACTATTCGACCTGACATCATCAGTAATTTTTCTCAGTCTCTACGAGATAATGCCGCGATAGTACTTTTAAACAGGCCACAGCTGTTTTCCACCACGTTCTTGCGAACTAATTACACCGTTCAGCACGTATAGCCTGGGGTAAAGAGTGTCGTTAAATATATAATATACAACTAAATGAAAAAATCAACAGAATACATAGGGATAATGTCGCCGTATGTCCCTTCCAAGTTTAATACCTACTGGATTATGTCAGCAACATAAATAATAATGATTATGAAAGTGAGGAAAGGCGTCTCTGTACCTAATTTCGACGTGATGAAGACATACGGTAGAGCCTCACGCATATCTAACCTCGGCCGTGGATGGAAGTGGATGA
Source organism: Coptotermes formosanus (assembly GCA_013340265.1). NCBI lineage: Eukaryota > Metazoa > Arthropoda > Insecta > Blattodea > Rhinotermitidae > Coptotermes > Coptotermes formosanus. Next base: position 4,204,816 of record BLKM01002183.1, read on the forward strand.
TGTAGAGCCTCTAGTATCCACTGGATGTTAGAAACAGCCGGTCCGGGCACAGGATGAATATAAAAAGTCATTGACCCATCCGAGCACCGACCTGCGGTTCTCGAGCCCCTAGCTTAAGTCCCAAACTAACTGAGGTACCCTGTTCCATCTATGCCATGTGATAAATCTACTGTCTACGTAATGTTTCTTTTGACAATGTTTATCTAACTAACTCCATGGAACGGAGGCCTTCTTGAGAAGCTAACATTTTCTCAGCTAGTCAAGAAATTCCCCGCATTTTATGAAACCCGGAGGTTCATTACCCCATTCACAAGAGCCCGCCACCTGTCCTTATCCTAAGCCAGGTCAATCCCGTCCATACCCCATCCCACTTCTTGAAGATCCATTTTAATATCACCCTCCCATCTGTTCCTGGGTCTCCCAAGTGGTCGCCTTTCCTCGTGTCTCCCCACCAAAATCCTGTATGCACCTCTCTTTTCCTCCATAGTGCTACGTGCCCCGCCCATCTCATTCTTCTCGATTTTATCACCCGAATAATATTTGGTGGTGAGTACAGGTCATTAAGTTCCTTGTTATGTAGTCTTCTCCACTCTCCTGTCGCCTCGTTCCTCTTAGGCCGAAATATCTGATAGTGCGTATCACGCAGTGAATCAGCATCATGATCCATGAACGACTCAAAATAACAATAAAATTTCATGTTTAAAACTGAAATACACCTGTGAATCTGATAGCAGGAAGTTAAGATAGCTGTGTGTTGGTGACATGGCATTCTCTCTTTTACAGGCACTGGCAGGTCTAATGGAAGTGAAGAGTACCTCAAAACTAGGAAGCTGAAGGAAATTACTAATGGAAGCTGTTACCAAGAGCTGACCGCATGACCTCGTGTTGTTAATTTCCCTGTAATGAATACGATATCTACACAAACTGTTTCACTTTGGAAGTTAGTTCAATGTGAACGTGTTTTCCGGGTTTCTTAATTTAGTTTATTTCCTGCTAAATGCTACCGAGTCCCGTGTTCGATAAAAGTAGTGAGTGAGAAGAGTGACGCAAGATGGAAGCACCAGTCTGCTGCTATTTCATCACCCTGGTCTTCTTCCTGCTGCAGTGGGTGAACCCCGGTCTGTCGCAAGTTGCCTGGACACCCATTTACGTAGATGGCAATAGTAAGTAAAATGTTTGTTATTTTCAATATGCTAGGATATGTTTATATGTAAATTTCAGCTTCACCATATGCGGTCAACTTCAGCTGGTTGGAAATTTCTTTACAGTTTTAGGATTCGGCTGTCTTGCCGTTTACTTGAACAGCAAGACGGTGAAAGAGTATAAGACCGTCGTTCTCAACTAACAATGTTTATTATATGTACACGTCTTAGTTATAGGCTATCGTGAGGTAACGCAGAATACCAAAGAATACTAAGAAGGATTAATGCAATTTACGTGTTTTGAATCAAAATGAGATATCATTTGACAATGGATGTATGGTTTTAAGATGGTTATATAGTTATATAGTTTTAAAGTTACAAACCTGTCCCTATCGTGAGCCTGATGAATCCTGCCCTTGTGCCTCTTCCCGCCCCCCCATTTCACTTCTTCAAATGCATTTTATTATTATCTTCTTATCTATGACTGTGTCTTCCAAGTAGTCTCTTTCCCTCAGGTTTCCCCACCAAATCACCTTATGCACTTGGCCTCTCCCCCATACCTGCTACATGCCGCGCCCATCTCATTCTTCCTGGTTTGATCACCTGGATAATATTTTGTTAGGAGTACAGATCGTCAAGCTGTTCAATATATAGTCTTCTCCATCTATTTTCCATTGCTTACGTCGTACCAAAGGTTAGGCCAGTTTTTTTGTGATAATGAAGTGAAAGCGTGTGGAAGGAAGCGGTTGTGCCCTAATTTTCATAGAGGGACAGAAGAAAATCGCGGAAAACCACAGGATAATCGCCGTCCGGGCTGACATTTGAACCGGAAGCCTATTAAATAGAACTTGGAAGCGTTATTACGTGAGATAGCATCCTTGATTCACACTAATCAATCTACTGCAGTTGGTGTACATACACGTATTTTAGAACTTGGACACTTGGACTACGTCATTCTAATCTCGTAACGGTTGTTGGAACAATGCAGGGTCGCTGGGTCACAAGCCTGTGTTAATAATCTAGCTACGTACAACGCATTATCTGCGAGACATTTGCATTGTGCCTTCTCAATTCCGCCTGTCACAGAACAGTCATGTATCACACGCGGTGCGCCTGCTATGTATGCAGTGCGCATTTCATGCCTTTCTTACTTCTTGTGCTGAAGATAGTATTTAGACCCCACTTTTTTTGTTGTTGTTATTTTAGTCGTAGAAATCACGTAACACAACGGAACAATAATTGCATTGTTCTCAAAGCAAAAGTCGCTAACTGGATTCTATAAAGGCGTGTGAAAAGTGCAGTCGGACTGAATTATAACGTCATGAAACTGACTGAATATTTTGTGTCGTTATAAACGAGTGTCGTTATAATGGAGGATTATAATGTTATGGTTGAGAGTAAGGAGTTAGTTGGTATCACAGAATATCTGACGCTATAGACGAGGTGTCGCATACACCGATGTCGTTATAACCGGGTTCGACTGTATGTATTTATAGTTTACGGAAAAACCGATACTTTATATACCAGTGATATACACGCCCAACCATAGATTTTGTTACAGAAATTTACACCACACATTCGTTACTTAAAATATTAGCGATATTTGATGTTGCCACTGGGGTTTCGTTGAAGATTCAGGCCTTCTGCTATGCGAAGCTGTGACGTTGGGTGTTGAAGGCACTACATTCATTATGACAGTTTGATGAGACAGTGCGCTACTAGCCGGAAGGTTGCGGGTTCGATTCCCGATGGGATCATTGGGACTTTTCATGGGCTTCATGCTTCCGGCCGCACTATAACCCTGTGATCGACTCAGCCTGTAAGAGAAATGAGTACCAGGAATACTTACCGGGGGGGGGGGGGAGGAGGCCGGTGCGTAGGGCTAACAACTTTACCACTTTCATGTGCCGATTATCTGGAAATCTGGGAGCCTCAGCCTCCTGGAATTCTAGGTGCCTCTCCAGGCTTGCACAGGGATATGTTTAATTCTACGCACGTTGTGACGTCGGTAAACACTAAAATTCTTTTTTTTTTTTTGCCCCTCAACTCTTAAGCAAGAAGGCACTACGTTTTTCCGGAAATTCGGCACATCCTAACCCATCGACACGGTGCAATATCCCACAAAATACGACGTTACGAAAAGTACAATTCGATGGGCTGGTGAAAATTGTGTCGCTAGAATGTCAGTCAATGGCTCTGCATGGCACCTACGAAAAGGACGCCTCGCCTCTTTTCCCGTCATAGTCGTCACCACCACCAACAACAGCAACAACACCACCAACACGACACAGACCGTAAGTCATCTGACACTAACTTGTTTTTTTTATTTTGTCCGTCCTCTAATTTTTTAATGAAACACGACATTTCGGAAGCCGGCTCTGCTTCCATCTTCAGGCAAGGAAGCGCTTAATCTGGTAGACTCCTTAGATCAAGCTATCTTCAGTCATTGTGCTCAATCTAAGGGGCCCACCACATTAGTTGCTTTCCTTACCTGAAGACGGAAGCAAAGACGGCTTCCGAAACGTCGTGCTTCATTAAAGAATTAGGCCATAGACCAAGCTAGAAAAAAAGATTGTGTGAGTGGTTCTTACGCCATCATCAGAGCCGTACTGAGTTGAATTAAGTCATTTGGTTTATTTCTGTCCCATTTTACTGTGAATTTTTTTGTCTAATTGATAAGTTTTTCTGATGCTCATGAAGCTTTTTATAAGTAAATTACAGAACTAACATAAATCGCACAAAACTTTAAACTGTTTGTTCTCCTGTTCTTTAATTTGTTGTTTTTCAGGCTTCCAAACTACCGAAATTCGCAGCGTCGTTGACAATTTTAAATTTGTATTCTGAAAAAACCCTCAGCTCGAATTGTGTCAGGAAACTGACTACTCTTTCTCAGTATTCCATAGTTTCTCATTTTCTCGTTGCATTTGTAATATGGTTAGTTTATTTTTTGTTGTGCTTGTATTCGATTGTAGTGTGATTATAGAAGGTTATAAAAGGAAGTTGTCATTCTAAGCATTTAGGTAGTAACGCAGAATGTGCCTGGAGGTGCCGAGAAGCGCCGCATAAACTCAAGTTATTGTATTCGATCTTCCAGTCGAGATTTGAACCGGGTGCTTTCCAAATACAAGTCAGAAGTTCTACTTTTCAGCCCGCTTGCTCTGCCGTTCTCATATAATATCGTACTGACGCTTTCTACGACGGCTTTCTCCCACATTTTCCAAACTCACTTTTCACAATAATCCTGCCATTTATTATGCGGTGCTCCAAAAATAGGGGGTGCGTTAGGTTAACCCTTTGCTTGCCTTTTCTAGAACCCCGTTTCTCTGAATTTATATGTGTATGGCAAGTTGTTATTTCTACTCCAAATAGTTCGATTTGATGTTGAGAGATGCCAGGACACGTTTCTTGTCTCGAACAATACACGAAATTAATCCGTAACAGAAGACCAGTGCTTTTGAATGTAAATCTTCTGTGACCGTTGTTAACTATAAAATAAGACATAGCAGTGTAGGCAGTGTGCGTATAACGTACCATTGTGGGGCGTTTGCGTAATGTTTATACCTCCTCGGCGACCGGAACAGTCTAAGAGAGCGCTTTTATGGCTGTCTAATGTCGCCAGCAACACTAAAACGTAGGTCTTACGTAAGTCTTCGTGTAAAGTGACCGATATTTTTGCTCGACTTTTACCAGATCTGGATTTTCCCAAAAGACTTTCATAAAATCCCCCCAATATCAAATTTCACGGAAATCCGTCCAGAGGGAGCCGCGATGATACGTACAGACGGACAGAGCGGACGGACATGGCGACGTTCATAGACACTTTTCACGACTATTCGAACGCGCCTAGCAAATACCTAATCCCGTTTTGTGTGTAGGTACCTTGCACTTTGTATTCATAAAATAAACTTGCAAATTTAGGGAAATAAAGTCATACATATATTTATTCTTTAGTATGTACTCTGTTAAGGGAGTTCCGGTTGTAATGTGGAAATCCAAACATTGGTTGGTCGACTGGAAGCAAGGGATAGCGCATTAGCTGCTGCCACCAGTCGCGTTATTTTCCCGGTGATTTGTAGCTATGCCCACGTGACATCATAGCTGAACATTTCACCAGGGAACATGTCGGGTGGGGCCGATGGAAAGATGAGAGAAAGAAAGGACAGATATTGCTGTGAGGGCAGATACGCAAAATGTGTATGGGCCTATACACATGCATACACATACACGTTTGAACTGTAAATTGTTACAAAAAGGAGTGAAATATTAACTCTGGAAAAGAGGCAGTACATGATGTCGGAAAGGAAACGAAATCGTTTATGCTGCAAGAAGGGGTACAATGGGTAGTTGTATAAAGGAAGTTATGAATTATACTAAAACAAAATGTCATCCCAGCTGCATTTTAGGCTTTAACATATTTCATTACGTAACATAAAAGTCATGCTACGTCACATGATGTGAGCTCTACTGTAAGAAAACCATTTGAATGGTTTTATTCTTAGTACAGCAGTTCGTGTTGTTGTTTTTCAGTAAGAAAAATGAAAGCAGCATGAAAAACTAGTTTAAAAGTTCTCCGTCTAGAGAGCAGGAAACATAACCGCATAATTTATGCATATGCTCGTATCATTTAACATTTTTCTTCTTGCAAGCTCTTCAAAAAGAGTTAAAATGCGGACATATTGTTCATCTTGAAACCCACAGACCCGGAGCATAACCTTCGAGGGTTTTGTAGTTTGTGCGACAATGGAGCGGAGTAAAGAACGTTTGCATTATTAGTAAGATGTGTTGTTGACACGTATATTGTCTGTCTTCTGATTTTTGTTTAAAACATAGGAATTTTCGAAAACTGGCTGTTCTTCCATTGTGTGGTAAAATAAAAGAAGATATGAAATGTTCGTATAACGTAACATTGGGGCGCTGTGCATCCTGGACCCTTCTCATATAGTCATAACCTTTAATCCACTTAAGTAACACTTTCTATTATTGTACACAATTTTGCCCATATTTTTTAATGTTATTACTGATATCAGCATATGTTATTTTATTTCTTTTCAAAATTTATTTTTCTTGTGTCTGCATTGATTTTGTCAGTTTGTCAATCATCATAACCTCAAGCTTTCACCTCGTCAGAATACTTTTTAATTGCTGACTTAAAAACAATACTTTGTACATAATTTGTATATATCTTTATAATATAACTGGATACCAAATTTCATTTTTCTGGACGTAATAAGAAAATATTAAAAAGGCCTATTACGATTGCGCGTTTGTATTTTCCTTAATTATTCGTCGTGGGAATTGTATGAAGAAATAAGGCAGAATAATAATCGGTATCAAACATTTATCGATTACTATAAACAGCAACCATGTTAACGCTAGTGACAAAAGTACTAATAAATATACGTAGATCATCAAGAAAATGCCTGTTCTTTTTGTCCGATTTTAACCCAACTTCAGTTTTCTTTAAAGATTTTAATAAACCCCCTCGCATAAAATTTTGCAGAAATCTGTAAAGCAGACGAACGAAAGTTCGGATATGATAAAGCTAATAGTCTGTTCTCGCTATTTTGCGAAAGCGACTGAAAATATGAAACCTACTCTGTTGGATCTATAGGCTGGAGACAGTCTCTATCTTTGGTCCCAACAGAGTAGGATTCGTAACTTTTATATCTTACTTGATGATGGAAACAGAGCCAGTTTCCGAAAATTTGCACGTCTTGTTTATATTCACAGAAAGGGACGATGAGAAAAATCGTATGTAATAATAAAAGACATAAATTGCTGTCAACACAAGCAGGAAGTGCTATTCATTGTGGCAACATGTTACGACCTCAGAGGTCATCGTCAGGTGAGTAGTGTAAAATACATAAAACAAATTGTGTGCAGGTACAAAATTGCTTTTGTGTGTTTTACACTACTCGCCTGAAGATGACCCTCTGAGGTCGAAACATTTTGCCAAAATAAAGATATAACAATTACTAATTGTGTTGACAGCAATTTATGCCTTTTTTATTATGTCTAGCATAAAGGGATGACAAACGCAAAAAAGTCAGATATGTCACATCAGCGACACACTGTCATCAGGAACCGTTAGACATATGTAGAAAGGAAACCTTGCCGACCTTTATCTTTACACAGTTCATTAAGTGTATTCTGTAAGTTGGCGCAGTAGTTTTGATTTGCAATTATTTTCTTGAGAACAAAGCTAGTCACAACACAAATACTTCTCCCTTGGGTTCTTGTCAAAGATACATTTTGAACGAACATGAAATCAAGTAAATTGGAATTCCTACGAAGACAGGAGAGTCGTACTGTGAAACAAATATCTCATTAGACGTCGCATTATACTGTATATATTCTGTGTGTCTATTGGAGAAAGCTTCAACGTATGCGCAGGGGCTAATGTGCAAAGACTCGAATCACATTTACTAACACAGTTGGTTTCTTTCTCAGAACCTTTCCTCACAATTATCACCCATGTGTAAATTTTGCTTTGGTTCCAAGACGTTGATTCTGCTGTACTCTTCGCATGTTGTGTGATGTATTTATGAAACATGGTGTTAACGATCCAGCTTCGTTTTAATTGAACATAGTTCATGAAATTAACTTCTGTTAAAACTGAAATCCTTTCTTTCATTATTTCTGGTTGGAATTTTCTGCGTCTTTGCTGTGTGGGAATAAAGAATCATTTTTTACATTGTTTATTCCGTGTGTTATGATAAAGTAAGAAACTTATGTAACACCAACAAATGCACTATTCTGTATGTTATTCGTACCATCTTTTAATCAACTCCCATTGATACGTCTTAAATGATTCACAACTCCAATCACAGTCACTCACGACACGCCATACAATACACACCATACAGGGACGGGATCCAATTTGCATCAAGGAATAATAGATATTTGTACACAAAGGCTTAATTAGAACCTAAACGTGTATAATTTTTAACTACTTACTTTGACAAACAAACTGTGTTACGGTTTCACCAACATTATATGATACTTGAGTATACTATTTTAACCAAAACCTGTAATATTTTGCGGTATTGATACCACAACGTACGTACGCCTGTTGTGACATGTTTTATTCGTGTAAGGTTTATAGAAACTTTGGTGTCAGCTCCCTGAAGATGGCGAGATAATAATGGCGAAACGTGTAGGAGCTATGTAAAAGATAGTACGAATAAAATATATATAATAGTGCATTTGTTGATGTTACACAAACAATTACCTGTGTCTGTTGTTACAAGCTCTATATATTTAACTGCTGTCATTAAAGCCGTATAGTAATTAGAATTGCATATTGTAAATTATAATGTATAAAAGATATGCTGCCACATATTCTATGCACCTGCTCACAATGTGAATTACGGTAACGCTTCGTCTAAGTAAGTTTCTCTGCAAACCGCACAGAGAAACCCCACACATCTATGTCCATAGCTTATCATAAAAATGCACATCATAGTACAGGATCTCAAACAAAGGAAAAATGTGAAGCACTCACTGTGCAAGATGTAAAGGCATATGGTGGAGCAGGACTACACGTGGTAGAGTCATTCATTCTTAACCTCCGCACTAGATGGAGTTAAGTGGTAAAATAAACAACTGAGCCGCTTTACCTCCGGGAGGTCAGCTGTCATTAGACTCGGAGGGCTTCAGAGCAAGTCTGGACCCCTTAGAAAACAGAAGACTCTTGTCCTTGCCATAGATGGCAGCATGGCGCTTCGGTTTCACGGGCTACACTATCCCGACTCTTGAAGATAGCTAATATAAGTTTAGCAAGCCAGGCAATGGCCGCATAATGTAACATTGGGGCGCGTTCGCATAACCATTGTTGCCGTGGAAAAGCAGTAAGTGTCACATATTTTGAGCGTGTATCTGTAGCCTTCGTTACCCAGCATGCAAAGTGCATGCGGCGCATTATATTGTCATCTGTGACCTATCCGGCTGTACCATATTTTTCCACAGCATCTCATAAACGGCACGATTTTCGGAGATAAAACGTTGTTGAACCTATAATGTGTGTTTTGATTGTGTCTACAAATTTTGTGTAAAATATTTCTCATTCTAAGACGAATTCAGCGAGTTACTGTCATAAATGTACAAAGGTATTCATGTAAAGTACGCGTTTTTGTAGTCAGCTTTTGATGAAACTTGAATTTTCTCGTCAGATATTCGAAAAATCCTGCAATACCAAATTTCATGAAACTTCGCCCAGTGGGAGCCGAATTGTTGCATCCGGACGGACGGACGGACGGACAGACAGACATGACGAAGCTAATAGTCGCTTTTCGCAATTCTGCGCAGGCGCCTAGAGATGTACAATATTTTATACGTTCTTTAACCGGCCGTAAAAAATCACAGTTTACTGAAATACAGATGAGGCGCAGCTCAAATTCGACTAGCACTTGCTATTGTTCAGTTCAAATTGTTTCGTCTTCCCATCTCCTATCTAAAACCTTAAGGATTAGGAGTGCTGCATGTTTCTTCTTACTGTCAAGGCACCGTCAAATACAGGTATCAAAGTATACGAGAAAATAAACGCTTATATACAACACATCATTAGTTGAAAATGACTGAGAACTCGATCGTGTCAGCATTTACATGGGTATGTTTTTATTGTCTGAAGGCGTGGTGAAATAAGTATTCAATCATGTATCAAGTAATATATTAAAATTATGTGTTATTTATGTGCACCAAAGAGAGGACATTAGATGAAGTCTTTTAACAGAATTAATACATCAAAGTAAGGCTTAAATTTTTATATTCTTTTAATACATTTTGGAGCAGTTATTTTAACACAGTTTCGACCAGTAAAGACAAACCCCTACATATGTTTTAAGGTTGAAATCTCTGTCGGTTTTTGCTAGTAATGCGTTGTATATAACTGCGTACTTTGTCATACAGTTTTATGCATATGCCCTGATGATTCCTTGTGAATGTGCCGAAAGATGTAGCACTCTGGGAGATAAAGGTTATTGTTTGAAAAGCTATAGTTATGTTTCGTGGTCCATTTGTTCATTTGTAAACAGTACTGAGTTATATAATGCAAATAGTATGGTCAGTTTATTTACTTTTTATTGTTTTTTTACGACGCAGCTTCGTCCCATACTAGCGTCGAATATTAGGATGATTTTTGAATAACGAATTACCAAAGGATCCGAGGAAAACCGTGCAAGCCCTCAGGATAGCCCGTGTCCTTGTCGAGCTTCGAGTCGGGAACGTCCCGAATACAAGTCAGAAGTGTTACTGCTTTAGCCATCTTTGCTTTTTAGTCACCGTGGCCAAGGAGTGACGTTTAGGGCAAGTACGGAAGTATCTCGATTACTATAATAAGTGGTTATTCAGTACCGTCGAACCCGGTTATAACGACATTGGTTTATACGACAACTCGTCTATAGCGTCACACACTCTGTGCTGCCAATTAATTCCTTACTGTTAACCATAACATTATACTGTTCGGTTAGAACAACACTCGTTTATAACGACACAAAATATTCAGTCCCTTTCATGACGTTATAACCGAGTTCGACTGTGTTTTTTAATATGATCTCATCAGAGGTTCTAACAGCTCCCTCCCACCCCCAACCCCCGTCACACTCATCAGTCTCTTTCGAAACGTCGTAGCATCACCTGATGCTACATGCGCAGTACCATAACTTTGTACACATGCGGTTAGCTAGTACTACTTTCTATTAATAAAATTATTTTTAAATTAAATAAGTGGTTCATAAATTCTGCTTTCTTTGTTATTTTTTATTACGGACAGTGTTCTGAGCTTTCTAGATTAGCCTTTATACAAAATACATTCTCCCACATTGATCTAAATTAGAATTTTCATTAGGTGTTAAAGCACTAATATATTGAATTCGAACACCAATATGACCACTGCTCCGTCAGGAGAAAGTATAATTAACTGCAGCCTGTATAGAGAAATATAGTACACCAGCGGAATTCCAACGGAAGAGCGCATAATTCTAATTAAAACTCGTATTAAACTTCACCACGATAAGGAAAGGCGTCGAAGCACTCATCCTTACTTAAACTGTGCTGAACTGATGGAATCACTCGTAAGAAAGACGGGAATTTGTAAAAGAACCTGCCTAGAATTCACGACAGATAAAAGTGGACACATTTGCTGCATGCGCTGTAGGTGGTAGAGAGGTAACTTCAGATCGCTTGCTGGACTCTGTAAAGTTTTTCTTCTCATTCTTCTCCTTAGTCTGTTGTAACTGATTCAGGCCTAAGTAGCTTGAATTAAAATGAATAAAATTTAAAGCTGACCACAATAAATGGCAAAAGACTGGGCTCTCATGGCCCCATTAGTATTAAAAGTTCCTGAAAAATATTAGTTTAAGAAGGCGTGGAGGTACAACTCCATAATTCAGATGTCTTAACTGGCGTGTTGTTTATTTAAGCACTGGTATGATGTTGCCTAAAACTAAGACAAATCTGTGAGTTTTATGCAAAGTACAGCAGAATACGTGGTTTTTCCGTCAATTGTACACGTAACTCCTACCTTATATTAAAGGAGCCAGAGTAGCGTAGTCTGAATAGCAAACAGTTACGGACTGGACGGTCCGGGGTTCCAGCCCTGGTAGAGGTGAGAGGTTTATCTCTTCTCCAAAACGTCCAGAGCCAACCTTCTAGTTATTGGGCACGGGGGTATTTCTCGGGAATAAAGCTACCGGGGCGTGAAGTTGACCACCCACCTCCATCTTGTGCCGAGGTTAAGAATGAGTGGAACTATACCGCTGCTCCTCCTGTATGCCTTCATGGCTCGTGTTAGGCCTAAATGTGACTATTTCGTTGATTAAGATGAAACAAATGACATTGCGCCCCCTTTATGTGAATTCTAAAGGTAAAGAAAGTCAATTTCAAGACTGCGTTGTTTGTCACATATTGACTATTTTGGTCAGTTTCTGTGTTTTATCAGGCTCCTCTGTTGCGCCAGACAAGGATGTAAACTATTGATTAGGTGCATAAAGGAGCATATAAACAAGTCTACTAAAGGAACTTAAATTTTTACCGTAGATCATAAGAATGAATGCAGAAAAGATGGTAACAAGACTGAAATCAACCTTATACATAGCGAGGGATAAAAAATTGTTTGCTCATTTCTCCACGTGAGGACACGCGTGTACAAATACTTTAAAACTGGTGCGGACCAGCCTGCTTACTGTCATGTAAAACAATTAATGTGCGAAACGGATCTGCTGTCCACTCCACACCATGAAGCAGTGCCGACCAGTGGGGTGGGCTGGGAGGGGGGAAGCCGGTACAAATTTCTGGAGCCCGGTGTTTCGGAAGGGGGCCCGGTGTTTCGGAAGGGGGCCCGGTGTTTCGGAAGGGGACCCGGTGTTTCGGAAGGGGACGCGTGGCTTTCCCATGCGGTGTATGTCTGTGTGTGTATATGTTTGTCCATTTCAAACACTGTACTAGTTGACCGTTTTGCACGAAACTTGACACGTACACTCCAGTTTAATACATTTTAATTTCCTTAAAAATACAATAATAGAGCGTGACGAACGCGCGAACTTTTGCAGTGGGAGCCTTAAATTAATGGAAAAAATATACAATTCCCTCGATGTTAACGTCTATACCAATCTGTTTACTTGCGACTAGTGGAGCCCCCCGTTTTTCTTGACGGTACTTATTTTTTCGCCCAATAAAGTAATATAATCAGCGTAGGGCACAATGTGTTACTTTCTCTTCAATTTAAATCTTTGCTAGTTTTCTACGGCCTTCCTAATGACATATTCTAATACGTAATTAAATAACTTATTCAAATAATTACCTTCTATAAATTGGATATTTTATGTATAATTCGAGAGAATATAAGATTTATCTGAAGCTTAGGTGTATGTCCAGGTTGTTTATTAACGTAAGACAGTTATGAATTATTATAAAACTCATTTATGTCATCCATGATTGCTACTGTACGAAAGGCAGCTGAGTCCGCAGTAAACATATTAGTGAGTTCACATAGCCTTGCAGTCGCAACAAAAGTTTTCCTCATTAAAACTGGATTATTTTTCATTAAAGTTTGTTGTGCAGATATGTAGCTGAATAACTTTAACAGGCGGATAACACCGGCCTTATTAACACTGTTGAAGGAAAACTTTTGTAATTCAGGCATGTGTATGTACATAGCTAAATGCTGAAAGTTTTTAATTCCGGATAACTTCTGTTCCCGTAAAGAACGAGGGTAATCAGAGCGTCTGCATTTAATCTCGCCATCACATAGGTCTCACACACAGATAACGTGATATTAAGCAGCAGGTATCTTCGATTATCTATGAAACCTTTCCGTTATTATACGTTCCTGTCAAAAAAATTATCGTATTTCGAATAATTGTTACTCGTAACTTTACAGTGAAAGTTGTTGGGAAAATTTAATTTTGTTTCGTAACAGTTTCATATCAGTCGCACTTTGTGTGAAGCTCGAATTTGACTTTGCCATTTGTAAAAAGACTAACCATTATGTAAAAGAGTCGGTAGATATAAAATATAAATCTGATCCAACTTCTGTTTAAAGTGTTTCTCCTTCGCGTTAATAAACGATAAAAAAACGATAAATATGGGCCTACATTTAGTGAGCGCTGTAAAGTATTTTACCTGTGGAATATTGATTATGTATATTCACATTATTTTTTCACATGATTCATACCGTGCATTGCTATTGATCAACATAAAATATCAAACCAGTAAATGCACTCTTGTTATTGTTATGATGTACATCACAATAATTGTAGGTTAATCAAACGTGTTGCGATCCGTATGTGGGATCACCATCAGGGACTCCTCGTAGGAGTATAATTACACAAACAAACTAACATTGTATGTACATGCTAAAAATATAAAAACTTTTACACATCTTATATTTTTACAAGCAATATTGAAGTGAAGCAAGTATCGTAAAATTATCACCGATTTTCGCGCTTCTTATCAATTCAGATCACTTTAATGTCATGTAAGAGTAATTCTTTTCTTCCAAAGCGTGTTCAGTAATCTCAAAATTATGTGGAAGTAATATAGAAATCCACATAGCTAATTCTGTCCTTCATGTCTTCAGACCCAGAAGCATTAAAATATAATTTTGTAACACAGGAAGGATATATTCCTTACTAGATTTTATCGATAAATCTCAGTTATCAAACATTTTCTGATTTTTTAACAATATCCTTTCCTTCCTAAAACGTAATTTTGATTTTCGGTGCCACTACGCTTGCTAGGTCACGAATTTTTCCGTTCACCACAAGATTAATACTAAATACTTGTGGAGGTCTTTGTCATATTCCTGTATAGTTCACATCGTACTGAAGTTTTAAAAGAAAGTATACATTTATGTATCTTGACGAGCCTTTGTTTTACTGCCATCTGTAAACTTTATGATTGTCCTGTCTCTCTTCTCAAACTGACAACAAAAACTGTGCCACACGCAATGACGGAAGCATTCCAAGCCAATAACGTTAGCAACAACAGAACTGCGACAGTAAACTTTGTATGTACGCTGACAAATACACGAGTATGCATACAGTGCACGTATGTCTGTCATAAAGCTGTGTGTGGTCACTGAAAACCGCAAGCCTTTTGACATTGTCTGTTTTCGTTTTGAAGTTAATGACATTTGTAATGGATCAAGGATATCTGATATGAACATGCTATTAAAACGAGCCACAGAGGATCGATTTGAGGCCTGATTCAGTTAGTTCAATCAAACGGTAAAGTGAAGGGTTGCTATGAAGCGCCGAGTTCCATTTTGTCAAATGTGCGGTTAAAGGTGAAGGCCAACGTGTTATTTAACAGCGTCTTTTAGATGTGTGATTATGATATACTTTTAAAACTGAAGTTAATTATATAATGACGTTTAGATGTAACTTTAAAATTATATTTTAAATTAGCACAATGAAGAATATCTTAGGCGCAAAAAAATTAAAATACAATGAAATATGAACTGAAGGCAGAGGACGTAATATGATGCTCGAGAAAACTGTCTACTTAATAACCTTCACGAAATATTATTATACTGATCAAAGAGGAGGATGAGATGCGCGGAGCATGCAGCACGCGCGTCAGAGTCGAGAAATGCATACAAAGTATTAATTGGAAGAACTGAACAAATGAGATCGCTTGGAAGATATGCACGCGAAGGGGGGATTATTTTCTAAGCCTTTTATTTAACGACATGGCCATAGATATCTGAATGAATGCGAAGCATTTTTGGGCGATTATGCGAGACTGAAACATAATTATTCGGACTAAAGCCTGTCTCATTACCGCTTTTTCAACCAAAAATCCCGCCTGAATGAATACGGAGCATTCTTGGGCTGATTATGCGAGAATAAACCGAAGCACTCTTAGATAAACCTGTCTCATTTCCACTTTGTCCACCAAAAAATCCACATATAATGGCGTGAAATCAAACCGCGGCCTCCGTGGTAAGATGCCAGTGACTGCTCGTCTGAACTACGGCACAGCTTGAGAACATTACCAAAATTTATCTTAAAGGAATATGTTGTTACATTGTGGATTGGATTAAGCTCTTTCATTCTAGGAATTGCTTCGGGGTCTGATTGATAGGGCAATGAATTTTCGGGTTCTGTGAAAGGTAGGCAATTTCTTTGGTTAAGTGCGAGACTATCAGCTTCACGAGGACTCCGTTCCGGTAGGTTAATGTGCCATTGTTTCGAAGAAGAAAGTGATATTGGAATATTTACAGAGCCAAACGGCACAGAGAGTTGAAGCTCTAAGACTATACAAAGTTTCACTGTAAAGTCTCGGCCTTTTTTCAGCCGACAGTACAGTGGATTGTTCATTTGGCCGAGCATGGAGACGCGACAAGTTTTTTTTTTTTTTCAATTACATGCTTTTCTGTCGATGATCTATGATATTTTGAAGTACGCTACGTATTCGGACTTTTCACCATCGTCTGTTAAACTCTTAAATCTTTCAGTCATTCAGTCAGCGATCGAGAGGGGGGTCTACGAACTAGGTTGCACTTGAGGAAGGAAGCAGAGTCGGCTGCCGAGACATGGTGTTGTAATTATATAACAGAAGACAGCGGAAGCCCAAAATGAGCAGAGTGCTTCGGGACGTGTTTTGACTAGCTGAATTGTGCCGTGTTAGGGTAAGTTCTGCCCGCGGCAATCTTACGTATCTATGAGATTTCCTTACTTTACCCCATCCTAACCTACCCTTTTGTGTCATCCTAGCTAGCCCAGCTAGTCACTCCATATTCAAAGCTTGACCAGGTAACCTGTTTCCAAATTTTGTTTCGGACTTCGAATTCTAAATTACGGTTTGCCTTGAGCGGAGTTATATACCGGGCTTATTGCGGGTGTTAGTTTAACCTGTTTTCTGTCCTTAATTTCTTGAGATTCTGGCAACGCCAAGCAAGTGTTTTGTGTGTGTGTGTGTGTGTTTGTTTGTTTGTTTGTTTGTTTGTTTGTTTGTTTGTTTGTTTGTTTGTTTGTTTGTTTGTTTGTTTGTTTGTTTGTTTGTTTGTTTGTAAAGCATATGGAACCTTTCTAGGTTCATTTCTTGGTATTACGTTGATACTGAGTGGGGCATTTTCGTTCTTGTTTGTCTTATGCGTGCCGACGTACAAACTGTTAATATTTTTTATTATTATCTGTAATTTATTTTATAATACACTTGCTATTTTTTATTCATTTAATTCTTAGTTATCAACTGATGTTGCTTATTATAGATACTTCCCCACCAGCGCTTGCATCCGTTTCCTGCTTAAGTTGGGTAGAGTTTTGTCTTACAAATTGAATTTTTGGCGTGTAGGAGTGGGGGAGATCTCATTGTGACTGGCAGCTTATCAAGACAATGTCTAATCTGTGTAGTTTGTCAGTTACAGTACTTGATTACGAAATATTGGTTAGTAACATTCATATTTGTGGAACACTGATAAAAATTTGCTGTAACCGTAGGTACTTTATGTGTGATGTGCGTTTGCAAAACGGCTGTTACATGTATAGGAGACGGAAAGACAAAAGATTCTCAAGTGACTGGCAGCAAGTGCGTATTTCCCAAACCCGACTTGCTTTTGATTTATTCAAATATATGATATTGAGTTGTTACTGTTGTTATTATTTGTTTAAAATTTGCTGAGAGCCAAATGTCATAATCTGTGACTGCAGCAGTTCCGAGAGACTTATTAACTGCCTTTCCACTTCTTTAAATTTCGTCCTGATATTTGAAGTTGTCAGTTCCGTAAAAATGTTTGTCAAAGATATAAGATCCGGGAGAGAGCAAAGGAACTTGAACTCTGCAGGGAGCTATACATAGATAAAACCCGACTGAACATATGAGCTGGTCTGGCTCCGCTTGTGAGATTTCGGGTAACTTTCACTGATACAGAGTTCGGGGTACAAACTTTAGGAAACTCGTTCACATTGAAATACGGCTTACTATCGCCGACGCGCAGATGGTATGTCTTGGAAGAGAGTTATGGTCCATGTCGAGAATGTCGTAGTTACTACCCTTTTCCAGAACATATACAGCTTCAAATTTTACAGTGTAATGTTAATGTTTAAAATTATCTACCATCGTTTTAATTTTTCTCAAACTGAAATTGCGACAACTCATAATTTCAGACTGGAGAAGCTTCACTGATTTAGCGCCTTTAGCAGCACAGTATAAACAGAATGAGTGGGCGTTATGAACGGTAGCGTCTATTAATTTTTAATCCTGCATTTTACATTTCTTAGTAAGTACTGCAGTCATTTTTATTGCCCAAACAGCTGCAATAAGAGACCCCTTCTACTGCGATGACCATTTTTCCGTATTCCCTATAGAATTAACAAGTTTGTGGATCTCAAAACTTAGTGTTTTACTTCCTGGTCGGATCAGTTTTGCAAGATTACGGTAATGTTCAGCCGTCGGTGTTTTCCAGCTTTTAAAGAACAATTGATAACTCAGAATAAAACAAGATTCAGCTATTTATCGGTCAGCTGTGTGCAGACTTGTGGAAACCTGCAAGTGTAGAGCTGTCCCCATTACTAAACAGGATAATTCAAAAGGTAAATTAACTTATTATTTAATACAAGTTCATGATTTTCTTTTGTAACTCCGTTCTTAGGTCTTCAATTATATCTGCCTTCATTTTAACAATTTCATTCCCGTATTTTTTAAATTACCTTCATTGAACTGTTCTTGGATGCTGCAACCATTGCAGGTCCTCCTGTTTTTTTTCGTGCCGTTATTTTGAACATTCTTCTTCAAACCATGTTTTATGCATTATCCACGCATATTAATCCAGAGTATCACTGACCGAAGATTTATTGTGCCTTCTAATGCTTTTGCAACTCCTGTTTGATACATCACCATCCAAGTTCTTGAAAACCGTATGAATGAGGTAGGCCTACTAACCTGACGCTGTTATGTAACTTCCACATTGATTAGCCTGAGTTAGATCTTTCCCAATTACAGTGTTGCTTTATTGGGTGTTTTCTGACTGTGTATCCCTAAATTATGCAATCTGAAAACATTGGCAGATAAAGCAGTCGCGTTCTCAAACAAGTTGAACACTACTTATGCTTATGAGTGTTATGTGGGACCGTACGCCATGTAGTGTGGTAGTTACCTATCTGTAAGACCACACGTCGTTGCACTTCAGAAAAATCTTCTTCATAGTCATCGTCGTAAAAAAACAGGGACGAATCCTGAGACGGATGTCAGGTATAGCGGAACGTATAATGCCTCATTTTGTAACCCTTCCGCTAGACCTGACGTCCGGATCAGAATTCGCCGTGGATGATAAACTGAGACGTTAATTATACTTCATAGCCAACCGCCTTTTGTGTGCGACAGGCAGCGCTGTTCAATCAAAAGAATGTGTTGCTGTGTTCCCTCGCCATTTGTTATCAGCCTAATACTTCAGCACTCTGACGGGTCGCATAATCATTGGGCTGGTTTTGAATATGCATTATATGCCGATACTGTTACGTGTGACGTAGTGACTACGCTATACGATGAAGAACCAAAAAGTCAGTTGTGTTGACACTACAACAAGGACAACAAGACACGTAATGTGTGTACAACGTAACACTGAGGCGCCGTCGCGTAACTACTGTTGCCGTGGAAAAGCAATAAGTATTAAATATTATGAGTGCGTGTCTGTAGCCCTGTTTATCCAGCATGAAAACTGCATGCGCCGCGTTATATTGCCATCTGTGTGGCCTGACAGGCTGTACCATATTTTGCCACATTATCTCATAGATGGCACGATTTTCGGAAAAAAGTTACTGAACATGAAATGTGTGTTTTGATTTTCTCTACAACTTTGGTCTGAAACATTTCTCATTCTAAGAAGAATTCAGCGACATGCTATCATGAATGTACGTAGGTCTTTATGTAAAGTTCTCGTTATCCTTGTCATATTTCAATAAAACTTGAATTTTCTCGACAGACATTTGAAAAACAATCGAACATCAAATTTCATGAAAATCTGTGCAGTGAGAGCCGAGATGTTCTATGCGGACGGACGGACGGACAGACGAACATCACAAAGCTAATAGTTGCTTTTCGCAATTTTGCGAAGGCATCTAAAAACGTCGATTAATATATGGAATTCTAGGACGGAAGGTCGACGTTTGCCGCTGCAGGAGGAAAACCCGCGTATCCGTCGGCAAGAATACCGGTTGTGGGGCCCACCCAGTCCCTATTCTGCGGGCAGAAGATAAGTTGTTCTGCACGCCATGAGGAATTGCGATAGAGCAAACTGACAGCTGCAATCATTCAGAACCTCAGCACAAGATGGTGATGAGTGTTCAGGTGCAAGACCCGGCTGCTTTACCCAGGGAGAAAGAGACTCTTTAACAGTTTCATAGGAGACTTGATGGACCACAGCCGGCCTGGACGAGATACTTAAACTTTAATGTGTTCCATGTCCGTGCACTATATTATACAAAAAACTTTAAACACCAACAAATGCACAAAGAGTTTTTTCTCGTCAATTATAACACACTCCTACATGTTTCGACCCTGCTGGGTCATCTTCAGGGAGAAACCTTCCGTTGTCGTTACACTATGTTGCACTAGACAGTTTAGCGAGAATCTTGCTAAACTGTAACAGGGTCGAAACATGTAGGAGTGTGTTATAATTGACGAGAAAAAACTTTTTGTGCATTTGTTGGTGTTTAAAGTTTTTCGTATACTTAAACTTATTCTGCCCTGCCGGGATTCGAACCAGCTATCCTAGTCAATTTACCGACCACTCTATTTCTAACCCAGTGGGAATTTCTTCGATATTGACACAGGATCTTACATCCAAGAAATATCTTCTGAAGAAAATAGATCTACAAATGTAATGCAAATAACGCTTTTCGTTCGTTACAACAGTCTCCTTTCAAATTCTTGGTTACGTTGTACTTGTGTCAAATATTCACAGCTGCATGACACTTGCGTTCCTTAGCCTTGTATTGCATCTTATTCCAAAATTTATGCCAAAGATCCCAGCAACATTATTATAATGTAGTCGAACCCGGTTATAACGACACCGGTTTAAACGACGCCTCGTCTTTAACGACAGATGTTCTGTGGTACCAATCAATTCGTCTCTGTTAACCATAACATTATGCTGCTCGGTTATAACAACACTCATTTATAATGACACAAAATATGCAGTCCCTTACATGATGTTGTAACCGAGTTCGAGTGTATTTTAATCCGGAACGATATATTAGGTTTACTCAGCTTTATAAACATGTGACAGTTATATGTCCTGAAGAATTTTTCAAACAGTGCAGAGAATATGGAACAGTTAGAAAAGAACACGTCGAAGAAAAATCTAAGAATTTCCCTCACGATAATTTTTTTATATATTTCAAGTACCGTAGACCGAACGTCGTTGTACGTTGAGCAAATATTTACTCCCAAAGGATTTTAAATTTGCTGAAGTTCATATATATATATATATATATATTTAATAAACTGTTCAGTGTTTACTATGTTGTCAAGCAATTTATCAGACATGTTTACCTCCTTTTTTAAAGAGAGAAAGAGAGCTTCCAGTAAAGGCTGCATTAGGCCTGTAACTTTTATTAACTCTGCGTTTGGCCCCATCAGCACACATATCAACATAGTAGGCCCGCTCTGTACCCGGATAACTTCGTATCAAGTACTCCATTTGTGAGAAGCCAACATTTACGGGGTTAATCAAGAAACTGCTTACGTTTTATGAAAATCGTTAGTTCATTATTGTCTTCATACTAGCCCTATCTTCACTCAGCCTCTTAATCCTGTTTACTTTGTTTCAAAATACAGTGACAACCTACAGTATTCTTTCATTGCGTGTTTTACTATGCCTTCAGAATTCCATACGACGCAGATACTGTCGATATGGTAAGGGGTAATTGATGCATAAAAAAGGATTTGGGAAGGAGTGGACGTTGTATTTCGTACATTCCTCGAGAGACTCAGGGAATGCGAATAAATTTAGGATGTCTGGTGTTCCGACGTAGGCTTGAAAAGACGCGTTCGAGGTACAATCATAGAGCGTTGCCACCACACCATTCTGCCTACACTGAAGGGTGCTTTCGTGTTTATCTATCATTACTTCTCCCTCTTTGCTCGAGCAATACACGGATCATAATCTTCCCACATTTCGTTGTATTAAATAGATCGATGGCGCAATCCTTCTTAAGAATCTGACAGTTGCTCGGCTAATTAATAAATTCTTACCTTCGACGGAACCGGAAATTCATTCAGTATTCACAAGATCCCACCCCTCGACTCTGTCCTGAGCTAACTGAAGCCGGATCATACCCACACATCCAATTCCTTTAAGAGTCGTTTTAGTATTGCCTTGCCGTCTACGCCGTGGTCTTCCAAGTAAACTTTTTAATTCATTTCTCATTTTCCCCTTAGTTGCTGCGTACATTGCCAGTCTCGTACTCATTTAATTATTCATTCCGACAATATTTTATGAAAAATATAGATTATGAACCTCCTGATTATGCAGTTTTCTCCAATTGTCTGTTATTTCTATCACTACAAATAATGTGCTCATTCTGCGTTATTTTTTAAATATGTATTTCATTTAAGTAGATGTATTACCACTAACGTTCCTTCCAATAGATCTTGATTTTGAATGTGTTAATGGATCCAATCTTTAAATTAATAATAAATAATAATAATAACAACATGTAGTAAATTGTTACTGGATACTTCGCTGCATTTTTTAAGTTACACAGTGAGTTCTTCTCTACGAGGTCAACGCACCATCCTATTTTCATTGAAAACCGAGAGATTAACACTACCTTATAATCGTTTTGTATTCTGCTATCGCTTTGTCGTGTTACTCACTTCTTTAGCGCGCAGTTTCCCACCAGTGTTCCATATCCATTCATTTATCTTCCACCGTTACTGTTTATTCTTAGCAATTGACAGGGTTATTGGATCACACAATTTTAAGGAAACGTATCTTCCATAGGAAATCACAGGTTATTTTTTATATTTTTTGAAATGTTTGTGTTACTGAAGATTACTGTGTTCTGTGTTGTGAAGCCGTGCGGTCTTGTGGCTGATTGCCATCGTTTCTGAAGTACATGTTGTCATCATCTTCAGGGTATTCTGCTGTCCTGGATGTTAAAGCAGCAGGTGTCTTTGAAACATTTGTAACTATCTACTAGGGTACACGGTGTCGCATACCGTAAGACTGTCGCCTTCATTAGTATGTTTGTGAGGGAGAATTAATCAAAATTGCAGATAAAACGGTTTCTCGGAATTCTTACAATCGCATCGAATGACAGGATCCAATGGCTACCGCCCTTTCTGCATAGTCGGGAGACTGTAGTTTCAAATTTCGGCGCAGAAATTCACTATCCTGACCGAAGAGTTTCGTAGTTCCCCTCAGTCCCTACAGGCAGAGGCCTAGAAAATACCTCAAATGAGGCGACGACCGGTTTCTTCCACGTACCTCCCAACCTATCATTCACTAATTACTTTGATATTCTACACCACTTATTCTTAGCAATTTAAAAGGTCATTAAACCACACGTAACCAAGTTAAGATATTTGGCTCCTCTCTTTTTTTTTTTTTAGTGGTGAAGGGCCCCACAGCAGACGCTACGGACGCACCGCAGGCTTGAGGCTCCTTGTGCAACCCTGTGATGAAGATAACCATGATGATGATTATTTTTTTCCTTGTCCTAGTAATGGAGCACCGGTGGAATGAAATTGACAGGGTAAAACCGAAGTACTCTTGGAGAAAAACCTGTGCCAGTGCCACTTTGTCCACCACAAATCCCACATGGACTGACCCGCGATCGAACCCGGGCCTCTGCGGTGGGAGGCCGGCGGCTAACCGCCTGAGCCATGGCACGGCCGTGGCTCCTCTTTTGGGTTCCGCTGTATAGCTGATCGGTCCCACATACACTTTGCACCCGGTTTCAGCCAAGTTACGGGCTTGAGAGTTGAATCACTAAATCGTTTTATTTGAAGCTCTACCTTCATAACATTTTATAAAATATGTAGACATGTAATTAGATATTTCTGGCACGATATCGTATGGGTCGTCCTTTGTAGTTCAGTATCATGTCTTTCTCCTAGTCTCAGACTTTTTTCTGGGCTTCACGAACATGATGACTTCACGGCTTTCAAAAAGTTTCCGCCTTATATTACAGTTCAGAATTTGGTACCGTGTTTATGGCATCTTTCCCTTTCTTTCTATCCTTAGCCACGTGAGTCCAATCCACATCGCCCTGCACCATTTCTTTAAACTCGGTTCTAGTATTGTTCTCACATACACGCCCAGGCCTTCCAAGTGGCTTCTTCATTTTACGTGTCCCGGTCAAATTTTGTTTGTTTTTTTCGTCTGTCCTATGCGTGCACATGCAGTGAAATATGATTTTAGCTTATTATTATTATAGAAACTCCTTCCTGTTTACTGCTACTTGTCAAAACTCGCCGTCTGCTAGATGTGTTGCCGTTGCTAACCGTGTATGCACAAACGTCGATATCTTCAGGAAACTCATTATTTCTTTAAGACAGATTTAGCCCCAGTCTGTGACATTCTTAAATCAACTTATCTATTTTTTCAGGGTATAGGAGTTTTGCCCAAATACTTTTTTATATTGCTTTTTTCTGCAATGTTTTTGTTTTGCCTGTTTAGTGTTTTGTTTGTACGTGTACTTAACGCTGTGTTTGTGTTTTGTGTCTCTGTTCTGGCTTTATAATAGGTACTCGTGCTGTTAAGCCTGCACGTTAATAAATACCAATTGAATTCAATTTAATTATTATTGCGTATAAGCCTGCTGAGGCAGAAACTCAAACGCGTCAAGTCGCCTTTGCTCAACGAGATGTCATTTACGTAAAGTGAACCTTGAAAACGTGAGGCATGGAATTGGGTGAGATCTAAGAAAAAGTCGACGTCTTCGTACCTAATACATAAAATATTAGTGCGGCTATGACAGGGGAGGAAGGGAAAGAGGAAGGCATGCGGACACAAGACTTGGTTCATCCATATTTCCGTAAGCGCGTGAGGTCTTCTTTCAACGTGAATCGCTCGGAGCTTTGTGCTGTGCTAGTAACCCCTTCCCCAAAACGAATTGAAAAGCTGCCAAGCAATTTCTGCGTCGCTAAAAAGAGCGGCGTCAATGTTGAGCAAGTTGACAAGTTGTGCACTTGGCGCAGAAAGCCCTTAGAAGTTGTGGAAGTTTTACGGTAGTAACAGAGTGTTTGTTCTTCGGAAGTGCATCGCCCATGCACAAACAACTGTGAAGCTGAATGACCCACTGCCTTAACAGTTTTATTTATCTCAGAGGCACTGAAACATGCAAGCTCTCTGACACCCCTAAAAACACAGTTACCGTTATAACAAATTCGGCTGAATCCCTTCTTTTATAGCTTTAATATATTGAAGAGTACAAAATACATAGTTGCTCCATGAAGACTTTAATTTCTTACGTAATTACCGAAATTTCGGAGGGTCTGCTTTCTATACCTTTAGTGTAGAACGTTGAAGGTAGATTCAGCACATTCGCCCGGTATTTATATACCACACTGTGTGACGCCATGTCTCAGAGGGTATCAGTCTTCACGTTGATCTTCGTGAGAACTGATCTCGCGTGACGTCTCCTTAACCTTTCAAAGCCTAGCGGTAACTTTACGTACCACCAGGTTTAACATTAAAAAATTCTACGTGGTGCCCACATTGCGTTTATGTGTTTTCTACGGATCTCAGAACAAACAGCAACTTTTGCCTTATAAAACATTAAGAGACTGGTTTTTATAACCGAAGTGGAGAGTGTTTACAGCGCGGTACGCACTGAGTCCTTACATAAAACAGATACGCTTCGTCGTTAACCTTTTAAAGCCTAGCGGTAACTTTACATACGACCAGGTTTAACATTAAAAAATTCTACGTGGTGCCCACATTGCGGTTATGTGTTTTGTATGGATCTCAGAACAAACAGCAACTTTTGCCTTATAAAACATTAAGAGACTGGTTTTTGTAACCGAAGTAGAGCATTTACAGCGCGGTACACGCTGAGTCCTTATATAAAACAAATACGCTTCGTCTTTAGAGGGTTAAAGGCGAAAAGGAAAACGCTACACGTTCTAAAAAACCGTGTAAAATATTAATTTAATTGTACAGTTACCAGCAAATATGTTGCTGAAGAAGGATGGAGAAGATCAGTTGGACTGAGCGTGTGGAAAATGAAGAAGTGTTATTTAGAGTCACGGATGAAAGGAAGATCCTATGTATACTAAAAAAAAGAGGAAGGCTAACTGCATTGGTCACATCTTGCGTAGGAACTGCCTTCTAGAACGTGTTGTTGAAGTAAAGATAGAAGGAAGGTCAGAAGTGACGGGAAGACGAGGAATAAGACGTAATCAGCTACTGTCTGACTTTGAAGAAACCGGAATTGAAAGAGGAAGCACTAGATCGCAGTCTGTGGAGAACTCGCTTTGGAAGTGGCTATGGACTTGTCGCAAGACAGACTGCGGAATGAATGAGTTAATAATAAGAGTATTGTCAATTTTGTTATTTTTAACAGCATTGTCAATATCGGTACATAAAATATGCAGTCCTTCTAACTTGATTTTAGTACGTAAATTCACGTAGCAGAGTTGATCTTGATAAGGTGATAGCCTATAAATTCCACGTGTTTCTGCAACCCACTGCTGTATACAAGAGCCTGCCAGTATCGAACCCTGTCCCGCTTGTTTTGAATCCGGTACACACTGTATATCTTCAGACGCAAGGTCATGAAACCGCTTAACTTCATACAGCAGAGTTTTTCAGAATCTAATAGGCCCTCAGGTTGTCAAGAAATGTTCCACATTTCATGGAATCCGTAGGTTCATTGCCGCATTCAAAATAACCCTATCTTGAGCCAGTTCAATCCAGTTCATGCCCTCCATCCCACTTGTTAAAGATCAATTCCCATCTACGCCTAGGTCTTCAAAGTTTTGTCTTTCTCTCGGGTCTGTCCATCAAAACCCTATATGCACCTCTCCCCTACTCCATACGTGCCGCGTGCCCCTTCCATCTCATTTTTCCTGGTTTGATTACCCGAACAATATTTGGGCGTGAGACTGTCAAGAAAGAAATGGAAAGCGATCGTGTGAAAGCGTTTGTAAAGGTAGTGGCTGGGTAGTTTTAAAGTGCAAGTTGACAGAGTAACAGGTTTGTCAGAATAGGTCAGAGTTCAAAGAGTCAAAGAGGGAGTGTCGACACATGCGTGCGTATATGAAAACTGATATTTGTGGCCCTGACAGGAATGAAACAATAACAGGACATTGTAATGTAAATAACTAATATAACTTTGTATCAATAAGTGCAGTAGCGGTTACACTCTACGTTAATACTGTTGACTTACATCAGGCTGAATATGATTCTACACTAACAAGTAAATTTTAATCCGTTCAGTTATAATAGAGTCGAACTCGCTTATAACGTCATGAAAGGGGCTGAATATTTTGTGTCGTTATAACCGAGCATGATAATGTTATGGTTAACGCTGAGGAATTATTTGGTACCACAGTGTACTTGACGCTATAGATGGGGTGCCGTATAAATCGATATCGTTATAACCGGGTTCAAATGTAGTATCAACAAATATAAGAAACCATACCTTTAGATTGCACGGGAGGCACGACTTCTCATCACAGTTTATTAGATATATATTCATTCCCTGAATTCCTTCCATGTGCAGTAGAAGCAGTAGGGTTTATCTCGTGTAATTGCAGGCCACAAAATTTAAATTCGGTGTAGGTATTTTCAGGAACAGTTTTGCGCGTAGGTTTGCCCCCGTTTATGCGGTATTTTCATTGCTGTAAACCGCTGTATGTCAGGAAATGCGTAGATGGAATATTTGTTTTTCAGAGGCTTTGTGTTAATGGTGGGGGGTTACTTTCGTAAGCACTTCTGTTTACAGTTACACTTGGTGGTATAATATTTATTACTAGGACAACTAGCGCTGCCGTTTAACGTAATATGGAGTTAGAACAGAACATTTAAAGCCTACTTTCTTGTTACATAGACTTTATGTTCTCTATATCTGTCACAAATAATGCAAGATGAACACGTGAAACTAAATCCAGGATTTCCATGGCAAAAGCAGCATTCATCAAGAAGCAGGCAATTTCACCAGAAAATTGGACTTAAATTTAAGGAAGAAGGTATTAAAGTACTGAATTTAGAGCATAGCTTTGTATGGTGCTGAAACTTGGACACTTCAGAAAAATAGATCAGAAATACCCAGAAAGTTTTGAAACGTGGAGAAGGATGCAAAAGATCAGTTGGACCGATCATGTGAGAAATGAAGATGTGTTACGTAGAGTCAATGAGGAAAGGGATGTCCTACACACAATAAAAAGAAGGAAGGCTAACTGGATTGGTTAAATACAGAAAGACGCTTGTTTTGAAAGAAACAGCGTTAAAAGAACACGAAAATAAATTCCATCCGTAACTCGTAAAACCTGCTTTGCAGTTGCACTGAGTTTCACTTCCACCTTTGTGCTATTATTATTATTATTATTATTATTATTTATATTATTTTCCAGATATATTACTTGTGTCGCGTATAACCACAAAATTTCGCATCGTCGCCATGTTGTAATTAATTTCCTCATCGCCATCAAACCTGAAACTGAAGAGAAGCTTCCTCACGGCAGCCATGTTGTTATTTTACATTATACGGATATACTACCTTAACCGCAGTTACTTGTTTTTCCAAGATCTCTTGCAATACATCACTTTCAAGTCATTAAGAAACTGGCGCTATTGTTGCTTCTACTCACAATTTCGCGCGTCAGCAGTGTTCTCATTACTGACTGCAGGAAATTAAAGTGTATGGGTTTCATGTGTCTTCCGACGGCATAAAATTTCTACCAAATTTCATGAAAATTGGTTCAAATTTTCAAATTAAAAAAAACTGTTTGTAATTGGAAGTGACAGTGTCTCTCTCTCTCTCACACACGCGCGCGCGCGCGCAACGTATACTCGAAAACACTCAAACAAAGACGCCTGTTTCGATCCGATATATTGCATCGTGATGCTAAAAACAAGTAAGGAAGAATCTGGTATTCAGAACTTTTAAATTCCTCTGCATATACCTAAAGTACATGATACGGGAGCCCATGTAATGTTCATTGCTTGTGTTGTAGAAATGGAAATTGTCGTAGTTCTTAGCAGTCTGTTGTGAAAAACTCAACGCTAGCGGTGGGGACATTTTCAGACGGTTGCGTGAGAATGTCGATACTCATCACGACGGATGTCATGGGGCTGTATGGACAAAGGAACCGGATGACGTGCTCTTGTGCCGGAAGAGGATGTCAGAACCGCGAAAAAGAAGGGACGAGCAGTTTGACACAACAGGCCAGCAGGTTGTTTGAGGTAGAAACTGAATACAAAATTATGAAGTGTTTCTATCAGTATTAATAACTGTTGATTTTAAATAAACCGTGTGGTTCTGTAACGTAATTACAGGGTGTGTTATAATAATTATCATCGTAATCATCATCATTATCTTCCTCCGTATCATAATCTTTCGGGGTGCTGGCAAAGCAAATGGCGACTTAGCCTTGTCATATCCTTCCGTCTTTCGACCGCACGGAACAGGTCACATCCCGTTGGACGGATTTAAGTGAAATCTCAGATTTGGCTTTTTTTACTAAAATTTGTCGACACATTCCTATTTCAATTAAAATGGGATAAAAATTAACAAACATTTTGCATGGAGACCTGGGTAGATTTATGCGATCGGTGTTCGTAATGGAGGCGGTACGAGTGTTCTCTTTGAGGCACGAACTAAGTCCTGTGTCCAAATTTAGAACCGAACAGCTCCTAAATTCTTGTTTCTTGGACCTAAAGAAGCACAGTAATTTTAGAAACAGATGTTATTTGTAACTTTGGTATAAGTTTCCTGACTCTAAAGGGAAAAAGTTTTACCTTAACGGATCACAATGCTGCCTGAATGTCTCCCCATTTGAACTTTGTAAACAAGGTGACCCGTTCTCACGAAACGTTCTGCTACTTCAGGACCTTACCTTTGCCATACTTTTAATCTGCTGCAATTACTAGTAGCAACATGGCGCATACGCGAAATTATGAGGCGAAATCGACACTAGTACAACCTACTTCAGGATCCTCAAATGATGTATGGTACTTGATCTTGGAAATATATTAATGTTTTTGTGGAATTAAAATAACAAAATTGCGACTTTGTGAAGTTTTCTTTAGTTTTCCATTTGATGACAGGTAACGAGGAATTGAAAATGGGATATTCATTAAATTAATGTCTTTTACACACCTTTACCCCTTATCTGTATCCAGTGGTTCATTGGAGCTGGCTAATTTATTAAATTAATTACCTGCCTTTAGTGTATCTTTATCCCTATCTAGGTTTAATGTTTTGTTAGAACAAGATAATTGATTAAATTAACCAACTGTCTTCACGCACCACTTTGTCCCTTACCTAGCTTTAGTGATTCAGTGGAACTAGCTAATTTATTGACTTAATCAACTGTCCTTTATACACGTTTGTCTCATGTGTTGGCTCCAGTGGTGCGTTAGTTGTGGTCGTCATACCGTAAGCTAAGGCATATTTGAATTACAGACGCATTGTGCTATCTTGTTTCAAATAAGTTGCGTATTGGTTTACAGTCCGTCACAATGTTATGTCGGGACTCCAACTTGAGTATTCGTAATGTAGCTTCCACTGTAAAAGTTGGCGCTTCCGTTGTGTTTTTTACTGATTGTAGGAAATTCGGAAGTACGAAGCTACGGTGCTTTGTGGTGGCGTAACATCAGCATCTAAGTTTATGAAAACCGGTCATGTGTTTCAGAAGTTGAAAGTTGAGACTAATCGACACACAGTGAAGGTAGTGATTTCATCGGCCTGCTTGTTTTCCTTACAAAAGGAATGCAGTGTTAAAGATTGTGGAGAACACAGTTCCTGCGTTTCTCGAAGTAGAGTTGAAGAACTTACTGGAGTGTTGCAGACAAACTGGAGGCTTTAGACGCGGTCTTCGTACATTAGACTGTCTTTGAGGAAGGACGAGTTCTCTGGCAATTAGTCTGATGTGGCGTGAAGTTGACACGGATCTCCATCCGTCCATGCAGCCGTGAAATTCGACGTAATTTCAATTTAACTAAGCGAATTTGGCTCTCGTTCACAAATTTACATACAAATTGACACCCAGTGACAATAGTAAGGAAGCGCACAGTATTATGTGTAACGTAACGTAAGAAATAAGAAAGTATTGAGAAGTAATAAACTATGTAAAAGTTAACACCGTCACCTGAGCTTTCTGAATTTTAAAATTTTGTTTCTCATATGATATGCCGGGGCATTTTTAATTAAGTTTTCTTTGTGTGAACGTTTACCAAAGATGTACAACAATAAGAGGAAGACGTTTTCCAGCCTTTATTTTTCATTTCATCGGCGTCCATCTTTCTTTATTTCTTAATCTGCCATCCTTGTTAAGCTGTTGCCGCTTTACGCACTCATTCATAATACTTCCATAAGGTGATTTTTTTTAACAAGCGTCGTCAGTAAATCTATGTACTTGACACTATTCAGATGTATCAGTCCTACCCCACACATATGTTATACGTATCTATAAACAGTTATATATACACTTGCTATTTACACAGATGCAGTGGAACTTGCCTATAACGGAACCGCAAGGGATGGAAATGTTTTCCGTTGTAGGAAGGTTCCGTTTAATACAGGTACTAGAAATATGGATCCTCGGGACTCCATATCCTTTGGACTGTAAATGTTTTCCGCTAAACACAGGTTTCACTGTATCACTCATAATGTCTGTTTTTCCTGCTCTGTTATGTTGACGTATTATTTTCCCATCTGAATTCTTGTGACATTAAGTACGCATGTATAAATACGTAAAAATCAAATACGACATATTGAGTTGCAAAACAATCACAGAATCGATGCCTATTTCTTGTTCAACAGAATGTACATACCTAAGAGAAAGGCTGTAGCAGGAGGCTGACAAAACGTGTAATGAACTTCACCATATGTACTCCTCACCAGACCCTAGTAGAACAAAAATCAAGCAATGTCACGTAGGCAGAGCACCGAACACGCATGACGAAATAAGAAATACCTACAAAATTTTAGTCGGGAAATCTGAAGGGAAGATACTACTTGGAAAGAACATTACAACAATATAGGCAGTGTACATATCACATAACAATGAGGCGCGTTCGAGTAACCATTAAGTGTTACACATTCTGAATGTGTCTGTAGCCTTAGTTATCCAGCATGCAAAGCGCATGCGCCGTATTACATTGTCATCTATGGCCTGTCTGGCTGCACCGTATTTTTCCACATTATCTTATAAACGGCACGATTTTCGGGAAAAATGTTGTTGAACATAAAATGTTTTGATTTTCTCTACAACTTTTATCTGAAACATTTCTCATTCTAATAAGACTTCAGCGAGATACGATCATAAAGGTACATAGGTCTTCATGTAAGGTACTCGTTATTCTTGTCAGATTTGAATGAAATTTAAATTTTCTCGACAGATTTTCCGAAAAATTCTACGAATATCTGACGAGCTGCGTTTATCCAATATAATTTTTTTGGGGTCGATAGCCGCGTCAGGTTGTTTGAACCACCTCACGTGGCTGTCAGTCAAAGAATGTTTTATTGAATTCTGTTGCCGTGAAAGCTTCAAGACTTACATACAGTTGTCATCTTATCTAGCACTGCGAATACATGTGTCGCTTGATATGGAATTCAACAACTGTATAGGATATGTTAAATTCGGTCTTAAATTTTTATCTTGAAATTTTTATATTAAAAATTATCGTACATAATTGTAAAATTTTACTATTAGGTATTTTTATTGTTTAAATTACATTACCCATTCCTAAATACTTCAGACCTCTGTTGATTCAATTTTCATTACGTGCCATCGTAGTTGTTTTCACACGTTATGTCTTCCTGATAATCAAGTGACAGTTATCCCAAAATTTTCTGTAATGGAATTCGGATTTTTCTTATTTTTAAATGAAAATAATTAAATGAATTCAACCTTAAATTATGCGATATAACTTATTGATATTCTAAACTGGTATCATTATCGATGAATATCAATTTTTCATTCCGACATTATATCAATCGGCGTATATTTCTGACATTTCCAAATATGACACACCAATGTTCTGGCCGTTTCCTTTCCTGGAGCCCCAAGCTTAATACACCCTGGTGTAGGATGAAGCCCTTTTAAGAATTATATTCCAAAGAAACTCTAGGATAGAGGTCGGTAGATAAATCCTGTAATCCGTTACTCAGAATAAGTCTGAATTCTTTTGTGTTAGTTTTCATGTTCTTGTAGCAAAAGTGAACATGTAGGGAAAAGGATAATGGAAATTGTAGAGACTAAGGTACTAGTTAAATGTGTATTTACCAAATGACGTCAGCTTTCGGTAAAAGACGAATTTATTGTAACACAACCAAAGCTTCTTTTTGGTTCCAGTTTCGTGAACAGTCACAGTCGCATGTTAAATAAATCTCGGGAAGTCTATATTTCACAAAAATCGTAACGAATTTTGGTTGTTTAGAATGTAAATAGTTTGCGTTTTCTCTTTGCTTCCATCTAGACAAGAAATATTACCCGCGCAGAAGAATCTGCACTGAATAATTTCCCTTCTCCCCAAGTCCCAGCAACAGCGCTATAATCGAAATTTGTGTTTTCCTCGAGTGTGATACGAATTGTCTGGGCGGGTGAAACGATGATACTAGTTTGAGTCTCCCCCAGTGTGCCAGAACACATTGGACAAATAAATTGTATTTAACTAGAATCCGTGTATGCAATGGCAAAATTAACAATTTTACGGGTCTTCCTTACAAAAACAAATGACTCATAAACTTCCTTTGTCATTATTATGTTTTGAGATAGCTAAGGAGTGTGATCTACTGACAGGCAGCCAGAGTAAGGGGAACACACTGTAAATTACACACGCGCGCGCGCGCGCGCACACACACACACACACACACACTGAACACTCGGTCATCCGGCTGTCGATCTAAGGACCACCCATTGACCGAACCGAATTATTGGTGTGGAATAAGGCAACTTGACTTTGGCATTTTGGTAACTTATTATACTGCACTCCTACTGTGTCCGTTAATGTGCTCGTATTTTGGCCTTCAAATATGCTGTAGGGCATATTTTCTTGTTTCGTATCAAAACACCTATATATATTTTTTCTTCTTCTTTAAGCTATAAAATTGCCTATACCCAGTTATTTAGCTTCCTAATTTAACATCTGTAGGCTAGGAATTGGACCCTGAATAACACAGTTATCGGCCTTTCCGATCCATCCTTCCTTGCAATTGACTGGATAACGGAGCGTTCCTCCGTACAGAGTGTTTCAGGGGGAATCTGCCATACTTCGGTAACACATCCCTTAGGTTAATTTAAAACTATATAAGCAAACGTAGATATATTTGAAGTTGAACCGTTACGGAGATAATGACGCGAAAAAAATGTGTTCTTACATTTTCACCTACAGTACCGGTTTAACGGGATGTGTCCAGTTCCGTCCTTCAGTCGATAGCGAAGCCGTGCCTTGCGGAGGCGAGTGTGCTATGTAAAGTGCTTGGAACCCAAAGGACAATTTGTATGTAACTAGTGCGAATTTCTCCTGCGTAATATCTTTATGACACATATTACATAGAAGTTAAGTACAGGTGTTAACATTGCAGGAACTACAAATTCCACCTCGTTCCGATATATACTTGGTAATCAGAATATGTATAATAGTTTTCATTCTTTAAAAACTCTCTCGCCATTTTCTCCGCAACGGATCAACTTCGGGTATAGGTATTTTTGGTTGTATCGGTGTAATTTAACTTAGGGAATGTTCTGCTGAAATACGGCAGATTCTTCCTGAAACAACCTGTGTATGCCAATCATGATAACATCATTCGACTATCCTGACGGTGTCTTGTATGATATACCTCAGTTCGCCAAGCAGCTGCCGCCACATTTCCTTTATCTACGCCACACAAATCTCATTTCACACAATTTCATCATTTACTTTCATCCAATCGTTGTTTTTAAGTTACGTTTCCATGAAACCTCTGTGTATGAAACATAATTCGTAACGAACCTCAGAATTAATTACCTTTGGTTAGTTGAACAGTCCTGCACATGGTGTCATACAGACTACGGAAGAGTCTATTGATGCAACTTCACAATTGTTTGCTCTCCAACAGCCACTCCTTCTGACGTGAAATACGAAACTCCAACTTGATGGACCTGTAATGGAGTCTTTTGTAAATCCGTGCTAACAGTAGGCCAACACTAAGATTGAATGGCGGAAATATCCAAGGTCTTGAAATGGTGTCTGTATTGTTGGAAGTTGCAGACAATCGTGTAGATTATTTTGTTGTTCCTTTTTCCTTGGGAAGAAATGCTGCTTATATGATATGAGAATTCTGACGATTGTGTATAACGCGAATAGAGGTGAGATTCATTCTCAGAAGAAACGTCCGCTCATCGTCGCGGTTCTTTAGTGATTTCTATACCAAAGTTGACCAGGTTTATTATTCCAAAAAATTGCTCGGTCGAAAATTCCTGCGACTTACACAAGAGCTGTGTCCTCACAGTACTTATCGTCACTTACTACTCCTGTTTATAATTGACAAAGTCGCTCTCAATGCCATATCTGAGCTTCTCACAGCCGTGGACGAGGATTAGAGTCTTCTTGGATATGGCGCTATGCAGCTGAGTGGTTCCCAACGTTTCGGACGGAAGGAGTGCCTTTATTTTCAAATCGTGGAAGTTTTGGAATAGAACATCATCCCTTGAACTTCGAATGCTCGTAACTCCGTAAGTTTCTAATTCTGTAACCTTCACAAGGAAAGTGCGCCTTAATATAAGGTCCGAATCAATGAATAAAGCAGACTGCTTTATTCAGTGATTCAATTGAGTATCTCAAATCGGTATGCGTAATAATATAAAAATATAATGTTCCTTTATTCCGAATTATTTCATTAATTATTTCCTTCCACTTTTAGCTCTAGTTTTGCTTTTTTACATGGGTGTGAAACTTGGTCTGCCACGTTGAGGACGAACGAGAGGCTGTGGGCTTTCGAGAATAGATTGCTGAGGGAGGTATTTGGACCTGAGAGGGACGAGATAACAGGGGACTGGAAGAGAATGCATAATGAGGGGTTTCATGAACTTTACTCCTCACCAAATATTATTCGGGTGAACAAACCAAGAATAACGAGATGGGCGGGACATGTGGCGCGTATGCGGGAGACGATAGGTGCATACAGGGTTTTGGAAGGGACACGTGAAGAAAATAGACTACTTTGAGGTAATACGCGTAGATGGGAGGGTGATATTAAAATAGGTCTTCAAGAAATAGGATCTGAGTGGGGACTGGATTGATCTGGCTCAGGATATGGGCAGGTAGCTGCCTCTTGTGAACGCGGTAAAGAACCATCCCGTTCCATAGAATGCGAGGAACCTGTGGATTGGCTGAGCAACTGTTAGGTTGTCAAGAAGCAAACTTCTCCATGGTGTTGTGCATTTATGCGTAATCTTAAATTTGTCACTATTTCAGTTTCCTCTTCTGTAACCAAATTTTTTATGTTCTCTGTAGTTCATGCCATTTGTTCGCGATTACTGTACCCCCTGCACTTTACAAGTGGTCTGACCAACATCGGGTATAATTTCGAGCATGTAGGGCTACTGCACGGCCCTAAGCGTTTTATATATGATTGAGGTAAAGCGGCCGGGGCGTGGCGTTGACCACACGCTCCCACCTGTACCGAAGTTAAAGGAAGAATAGAGCTATACCTCTACTCCCAGTCTGGGCCCTCA
Source organism: Coptotermes formosanus (assembly GCA_013340265.1). NCBI lineage: Eukaryota > Metazoa > Arthropoda > Insecta > Blattodea > Rhinotermitidae > Coptotermes > Coptotermes formosanus. Next base: position 4,241,292 of record BLKM01002183.1, read on the forward strand.
TGGCCTGTTCTGGCGTGAACTTTTAACTTTTTGAGGTTATGTGTTTAATGACCTGCTCTCCTTTATCTGTCTCTGTATTCGTTACTTTTATCGCATATTTAAATTCAACAAACCAGTCATAGTAATATGCCAGTCTTGGTAGCCGTGCGATTTGAGGCATACGCCTGCAGCCACTTTATTGCTGAGATTGCGGGTTCCAGTCCCGCTGAAAGCATGGACGTTCGTCTGTTGTGTTTGTTGTGTGTTGTGTAGACAGCGACCTCTGCAACGAGCTGATCACTCACTCAGAGGAGCCCTACCGTGTGTGTGTGTGTGTGTGTGTGTGTGTGTGAGTGAGTGAGTGAGTGAGTGGGTGAGTGAGTGAGTGAGTGAGTGAGTGAGTGGGTGAATGAGTGAGTGAGCGAGTGGGTGAGTGAGTGAGTGAGTGAGTGAGTGAGTGAGTGAGTGAGTGAGTGAGTGAGTGAGTGAGTGAGTGAGTGAGTGTGGTGTACAAAGCTCAAGAATGAAGCCGCCTGGGACAGATGTAGGCTGTTGCGCCACAGAAAAAGAAGAGTTGTATAAGCCTATATAAATAAAAATAAATAGGGAGAGTAGTGAAGTTTACCTCCACATTATCAACGCCGAGACTGCGTGAGAGTAACGCCTTCATGTTGTGCTTGGCAGATGTTTATTCTTTGAAAAGATCATCCATTTACATTTCCTGTGATGAATAGCAGACAGTGTGTGTCATCATAACACCGCTTTTCCTTTAGCTCAGACGCTCGGAAATTATTCTTTGCATTAGGAAGGACAGTGCAGTGAAACATGTATCACAGGTCAGTGTTTCGGAGAGAGAAGCTTTTGGTGCCTTTACAATGAAACTTACAGACATTTCCCTACAAACTTATCCACGTTGGGTCTCAGTGAATTTGCCTCCCCGTATTAAACAGGTTGAGAACGACTGAAAAAAAAAATGAGAAACACATTTAATGACCTACGTAAATTTTAATGTAATGAAACTAACGGAAGGGAAAGCCCTAGGATTTATGCTCTGTGGTTGCTATTCGTGACTTGTTATTATCTGATTTAAGTAACTAAGGCAATAAATATGTTGAAAGTGACATTCTTTATTTTCTCGAATTTCTGTTTGCTTGTATTGTTAATTTAGTTTAAGAATAACGGAAACGTCGCTTATCAAATAAATTCTTAAGAGTTGTAATATTTTAAACTGTATTCTCTGTTTGGGGAAGATAAAGTATGCTAGGCCAACGTGTACCCTGTTAATAAGGTTACCATCTCTTATTATTTCCCTGGATTATACCCAGAGAGCGCTATGGAAAAGCATGTATGTTTCAAGTGTTTATTAACTAAACCTTGTAACAAATCCGCGGTTTCAACAGAACTCCAAATAGTATAGGTTTGTTTTTTGAAGTCGATAGTTAAAAATGTTTTCACAGGCGAAGCTGAGTACATCATTACGTGGAGTAATTTATGTAAATGACTTTTTTGCAGAGTTACTCTGCAATGGAAATGCAACTGCCCCACCCCCCCCCCCCCCCGGCTGAACACTGCAATTAGGGATAGTGTTAATGCTGCTTCCTAGAACCGCATAAAGCTAATAGTACCAAAAGTGGCTTTTTAGGTCCACTGTCATTGGCCAATCGTGTACATTTAAAAAAGAATCTCGTTGAAGGAATTAAGTATACAATAGAATAAGGGGCGGTCAAAAGCGTTTGGTACACAACGGAATAAAGGTAGACAGGTGTACTTTATTACGGATCGCTCGCATTATCCACATGTAATCCACATTTAATTCTGCTACTCATTTATTCGGGGCACGCGGTGGTGCATTTGTTTGAGGCACTGCGCTACAAACCGGAAGGTCGCGGGTTCGATTCCCGATGGTGTTGTTGGAATTTTTCAGTGACTTAATCCTTCCGGCTGCACTATGGCACTGGGGTCGACTCAGCCTGTAGCAGAAATGAGTACCAGGAATATTTCCTGGGCCGGCCGGTGCGTAGGGCTGACAACCTTACCACCTTCATGTGCCGATTGTCTAGAAATCTGGGATCCTCAACCTGCTGGAACCCTAGGGTTTGCTTTACCTTTACTCATTTATTCCATTTACAAGTTTATTTTTTTCAGAGTTGGGTAATAACAGAGATATTCCTTTGCACAGAATCGTGAATACTACTAGTGGCAAAAAATAACACTACCAACATTATATTGCAGAGAAGTATGAACACTGCTAGTGGCAAAGAAAATAACAGTACCAACATTATATTGCAGGAAAGTTGAACACTGCTAGTGGCAAAGAAAATAAGCCTTTTTTAAGTACAGGTCATTTCAAATTAAAAGCAATTTCTTTCATTAAGTTAACTTTATGTGTTAAATTTATCATGTAAAGTGGTTATTATTTTATTGCATTTATTTTCAGTAATCCTTACTTTTGTTTTAAGTGTAAATCGGTTATGTATCCGTAACATTTCAAAATCGGGCACATGTTTATATGGATCTTTTTTATTCCAAAGACCTGGGAAATCATCTCCTACATTTACGTCCATAACTCATGAATCACCCTGTATATGTATATATCTACATAATTCTTCAATCTTCTATGTTGTTTCTGCCATATTTGTTCGTCTTTCTAGGAGTCTTACGAAGTAGCCTGTACAACTGATAAAGCTCCGGTTATCTTCCCCTGTTTCCTACCTAGGCAACTGCTGTAGTATAACCCATACTTATTAGTTCCAGCGTCTTGTTTTGGTTAAAAAACACAACGTTTCGGCAACTGTCTCTGCTTCTATTATCAGGAAATAATGTCACCAACCCTGTTTGGCCCATTAGATGGAGCTAATTCCCATCATTTGTCAGAGTATATTCTATGTCATATGTTCGAAAATGGAGCTTAACTGCCTGTAATGGAGCATAACAGGGTAGCTTTCGTACTTTCACTTAACAATGGAAGTAGAACTGGCTTCCTAAACATCGCGCTTTCCTAACCAAAATGAGACGAATAGAAAATGTCTAGTTACATTTGTTCACGTTGCTAATAACACAAATTCGTCGAAGAAAATCTAGACCTGTCCGTTTACTGTTTACGTTGCTTACGTATCGTATTAAAGACACAAGTACAGCCGTAATTTAAGTGTGCATATTACTAAGCCTAGTTACAAGTTACAGATATGTGATGAATCAAATAAGCAATTTGATTGTTTCAATAAAATATGTTTTGATGAAATCATAGGCAAAGAACAGGTAACCTACTTTTACACACACACACACACACACACACACACACACACACACACACACACACTCACACACACACAACACACTCACACTCACACACACACACATATATATATATATAAAATACGAAAGCATGTATTGACTTCTCGTGCTATCTATGTATGGGTGTTACGTTCTTTACAGAAAGCACATGTCATAGTAAGAACGAAACTCTATCCACCTTTCACGACTGGGTAGGGGCTGGACGGTCCTGGGTACGAATCCTGGTGGGGGCGAGATTTTCCGTACCCGTCCAGACTGGCCCTGGGGCCCACCCAACCTCCTACACAATGGGTACTGGGTCTTTCCCGAGGGTAAAACGGCCAGGGCGTAAGGTTGACCACCCCCCCTCATCTAGGTTCAAGGTTAAAGAATAGAGCTGTACCTCCATGCCCCTGTAAATTCAGTGCGTACTCGGTATTAAATTTCGTCGAAATTAGCTTAGTAGTTCTACTATACATGAAATGTGTAATGTATCTGCAGAAACAGCCCGCCCATTTATGTTCTTGTCATGTCATAGGTACTGTAACGTATTCAGATTCTTATTTTGTGTTTAGAAACTTTTCTTACCGCGCACACATGTGATTAAACTTCCACTGATAATATGGTTGTGCCATTGCTGAGACTCATAGTGCTTCCATTTGTCACAGCGGAGGATAGTGTTCCATCTCGGAGTATTTCATATTGCTTTTGTGGTAAACAGTTTGGCACTGGAACAGATTTTTCACCGAAAACTTCGGTTTCCACCTGTCATTCATCACATATTCATTAATCTGTCACAAGGGGGATGGACAGTGTACCCGTTAGAGGCCGCAGTTCCGAGAGAAATGGAATAAATAAAAACTGAAATGAATAGCACGTTCTTCGTGACTTGCATTGCATCTCGAAAATACGTGGGGTGCTTCGTTCTGGTCCGTTTTCCACTTTAATTAGTACCTCGCTGTACAATTTAAAAGGATAAATGGGACAGGGTTAGGGAAAGAGAGGAGCAGTTGAAATCAATACGAATTGTGGTCTGCAGTGTGGCTGAAATGTAACGACGTACAATCTCCTGTTTACACTTTCATAAACTTTGGCCCGTTTGTGTTTAATTTAACTAGATATTTGGATAAGTAATGATCCTCACTGAGTTTACTTGAGCTACGTGAAACTGACGTGAAACGAGAGTTTTCGTCTTTTAGGTTAAGGAAAGTTTATATAGTATCTCCATTACAATCATAACTCGGTAGGATTGCAGCCTGGAGCACTTTATCTGGCGTGGGAGAGGGGATAATTTTCATCACTTCTTTTATGTGTTGGTGTGTGCCCGTAGCATCAGCTGCAAAGTAAATGAAGCTCTCGAAAATACGCGCATTTAAAATCATTAAAAAAATATTTTAACCCAGAGCAGACTTGTTTAATTTACTGTAATTTTCTTTCCTATCTGGGAGAAGTTGAGTGCCCGGAAACATCTGTTGATGTTTCATAGAATGCAATAAAATTTTATTTATGGTTTAATAGCAAGACGTATTTAAAAGGATGATGATAAATTATGTTTAATGTCACGGAATAGTGTGTTCCCCTAATTCCCGATAAAGTGGACGATCTCCGCAAATGTAAGTATGTATTGAATATGCGAACAAGAAGCCATGGATAGCCAAAATGTGGTCCTTCGCCTCGACGGTTTTGTCGGAAAATTACAATTTTTACCGTAAAATCTTGCTTGTTTCTAACATCAAACCTCGGGCAAATTCTTTATCACGACTGGCTTTGAATATTTGGATCTGTGAGAGCGAGAGTGGTAGGATAACGGCCATAATTGTACAGTTATAAGCTTCATTCATTTGTAGGCATCACAGAATATTATAAGGGTGATTAAAACAAGCGTGGGATGAGTTGGACACATAGCGCGCATGAAATGTTTTAGTTGAAAAGTCTGATTATTGATGGGACAAGGAATGAAATCAGTGATGAATTCGGCAGCGTATTTTTTGTGTAATAAATTGTGTAGTTATAAAGTAGTTATTACCATGGAAATTTTGTAATAATAAATTTTATGACACTCGGACGGTGTTCGAAATAATCCTCAATCGAATCGGTCTGTAGAACGTAATCAGAAGGTGACGGAGAAGAGAAACGATGAAGAGAATGTTCCGTCACTTCTCCCAATGCAATGTAGCCCTTCCTTTGATACAATAGACCACACGTTTTAATTTTAAGGTACTATATAATTCGTAATCGTTTGAACTATGCATGTACCTGTGTCTGTAGAAGACATGGTCTTTTGTGTGTGTGTTTGTGTGTGTGTGTGTGTCTCTGTGTGTGTGTGTGTCTGTGTGTGTGTGTCTCTGTGTGTGTGTCTGTCTGTGTGTGTGTGTGTGTGTCTGTCTGTGTGTCTGTGTGTGTGTGTGTCTGTGTGTATGTGTCTCTGTGTGTGTGTGTGTGTCTGTGTGTGTCTCTGTGTGTGTGTGTCTGTCTGTGTGTGTGTGTGTCTGTGTGTGTGTCTCTGTGTGTGTGTGTGTGTGTGTGTGTGTGTGTGTGTGTGTGTGTACATGCCTACATTTTGCGAGACCCAGAAGTGAATTTTACTAGAATGTGAGACAAAACTGCGAAGTTGACATTTATCATTTTTACTGTTGCTAATATTCAACGAGCCATAAACTCCTGAACGTATATTCAATTTGCCAACCATCGTATTGTTGTGAGCTTTTTCTCCTCTATTTTGCTGCAGAATATTCTACGGTTTATGTGAAAGAAAAGACGAATAAGTGAAGGAGACAAAGAAAATCCATAGTGCGGAAAATTCAGAACAAAACATAGACGAACGGGCATGCAGGTCATTCCGAGTATGAAATTGCTATCATAACAGCAGATAGTGCCCCACCAGTTCTCATAGACAAAATGTCGGTGTTTCCTATATCATTACACATAGCACACATTGCAACATACGTGATTTTATAAGGTGGGGTATCTTTATCAAATTTTTAGGGTAATATACACCAAATATTCAAAAATATTTTAGTCATAAATATTCAAGTAAATTACTTTTATCAAATATTATCTTAGATCATTCCATTCAAAATGTACATTTCTTGTAGGCCTATACTTCCAGACGGAGAAAAGTCAAGTAGGCATATAATGAACAACTTATGCGCCGTACACACGTATCAGTCTATATAGGAAGGTACACGGTACGGACAGTGTAAAAATTACGCTCCGTTCCTGCACTATCCTTACCGGTTGTTAGGCGCGTTTGCAAAATTGCGAAAAGTGACTATTAGCTTAGTCGTGTCTGTCCGTCCGCATAAGAAACTCGGCTCCCACTGGATGGATTTTCGTCAAACTTGGCGTATGAGATTTTTTTGAAAATATGTCAAGTTTCCTTAAAATATGGCAAAAATAACGGGCACTTTACGTGTAGACATATGTACATTTATATATCTCTTAATTCTTCTTACAATGAGAAATGTTTTAGACAAAATTTGTAGAAAAAAACACATTTTTTTCCGAAAATCGTGCCGTTTATGAGATAATGTGGAAAAAACACAAAGTAAATTGTTGCGTTTTCACTGCAACGATGGTTACGCGAACGCGCCACAATGTTACGTTGTACGTACATTTCCTCTCTTGTAATTAACGAAATCCATGGAGCAGTTATCATGAGATGCTGCCTATCCCTTGCTTGGCGAAACAGGATTATCCACAATTTACACAACCCGATTTTTCATTATCATATACATAACAGCAGGCTGCTGCACCATACCCCCATTTATTCGAATCCAGTTTGCATTAACACGCTGTACTTCTGTAAAATCCTTTTTAATATTATCCTTCTGTCTGTCCTGAAGTCATCCAAGTCTTCCTTCATATGTTCTATAAATTCATTTCATCGATTTTTGCTGCATGCAGGCTACAGACCATTTCACCCTCGATCGCGCTAGCCAATATCTTGTAACTCAGATCACTTTTTCGTACTCCTCAGTATGTAATTTACTGCCTGTCCTCATCAGAACATCATTTTCAAATAACCTCAACGAATATCCGTGCCTTAGGTTAAGATGCCGATTTTCACGCACGTGTTGTGAACATGGGATACAGTTACAGCAGTGCATATTTTAAACTTAAATTTCATTTAACAACGCAACAATTTGTTTGTAAGGTAGTTTTTTTAGTTAACTGACTAGTTGGTTTCTGGGCGTTGGTTGTTTGATTGTTAGTTCGTTAGTTAGTTGGCTGGTTGGTAGGTTGTTTTTTTTTTTTGGTTGGTTGGTCGGTCAGGCGGTCAGTCAGTCGGTGGGTCAGTCAGTCAGCCAGCCGGCCAGTCAGTCAGCCAGCCGGCCAGTCAGTCAGTCAGTTAGTTAGTTAGTTAGTTAGTTAGTTAGTTAGTTAGTTAGTTTATTGAACCGTAGTTACAATTTACATGTACGAGTCTCTGAGCCCACGTAATGCCAATCTTTTACGGAGCTCAGAATTTTTCCGTACATTAGCATATATTTACATTGTTTTACCTTCTCTGTCCTCCCGTCCGTTGTGTCTAAACGGTGAAACTTAGTGGCACAAACAGTCCTCTTATCATCACAAAATACAGGTCCCTCTTTCTATTTTCCTACAAATTTTATGCAGTATCGCCGTAGTGACATTATATCTTTCCATTTACATCTTGTTTTAAACAGGTATTTACCAATCATAAATTTTATGACAAAAATGTCGTCTGTGGCTCTTTATCCCTTTGCTAAGCATAACTGGAAAATTTATATTCGCGTAAATGTCTATCCTCAATCTCGCCTTTCAAAATAAATCACGAAAAAGCTTTGTCCACCAACGAGATCTCACCGTTGGGTTCTGTTATGTCACAATATTTCTTAAACCCGCCCACTCTATCTTGACTTCCTTCTGATTGACGCATTTGCTGGTTTGAAATGCTTCAGCCAGTGAAATTTCAATAATAGGATACAAACTCCATGGAACAGAGTCCTTCCTGAGAAGCTAACAGGTCCTCAGCTAGTCTCCACGCGTTTTATGAAACTCCAAAGTCCGTTACGGCATTTACAAGAGCCACCCACTTGTTACTGTCTTGAGCCAGATCAATCCAGTCCATGTCCCAACCCACTTCTTGAAGACCAATTTTAATATTATTCTCCCATCTACGCCTAGGTTTTCCAAGTTATCTATTTCCCTTAGGTCTCCCCAAAGAAAGGTACATGCTCTAACCATCTTATTCTTGAATGGATCACCCGAAAAAGTTTGGTGAGGAGTACAGAGCATGAAGTTCCTCGTTATGTAGTCTTCTCCACTCGCCTGACACCTCGTCCTTCTTAGGCCCAAATACCTTCCTCAGCACCTTATTCTCGAACACCCTCGGCCTATGTTCCTCTGTCAGTGTGAGAGACCAAGTTTCACACTCACATAAAATAACAGGCAAAATTACAACTCTGTACATCTTGACCTTTACATTTTTGGATAGCAAACTGGAAGACCGAATGAGAGAAGCATTCCCTGACTTTAGTCTGCTCTTAATTTCTTCGTGAATGCAATTTTGATCTGTTAAGGTTGTTCCCAAATATTTGAACTCTTCCACCATTTTAGAGGATTTATTACCAGTCTTTGTGTTGTGATTTTGTCCGTCATTGTCTTCACAAGACATGACCATATATTTAGTTTTCTCAGAATTTACTTCTAGACCAATCTCCTTAGTAGCGACTACCAAAGCTTCTGTTTCTATATTAGGATGTAAATTATTAGCATCTCTTATTTCAGATTACAGTTCTCTTGTGAAATTGGAGTTTAAGTAGCGTGATTTTAATGGTGCGATATAACAACAAAGCCTTTTAAAATCTCACGTAATAAATCTATCACATTTTGAGACCTATAAATAGAATTCATTCTATTATTACCCTGATTTCCGTAACAGTTTTTACTTATATTATCAATAATGGAACCAGCTAATCTGTCAGGGTTTCTGCCAAATTTTGAAGCCTCGCATCATTCTTTATATATAGCTTGTGATGTAAGCCACTTCAAGAAAGTTTACATATCCCGATTTGTTTTCTTCAGTACCCCTATGTTTAAACACCCTATATTTACTGTCCTGCCCTATCTTTATCCTTCAGACCCACTTCTCTTTATCTTGCTTTCCCTTCTACCGTGCTATTTCTACCGCTTTCGACAACTAAGTAGAGACTGTGCTATTTTCTAGGGGTCCCGATCTCAAACTCCATGTGACTCTGGGCTGGTGAAGATTAAGCGATTCATCATCACAGCTTTAGCCGTTAACCTTGATGTGCCCTCTCCTGGTGACATAGTGCCCATATCCTTTTCTCCACCCTGACGTACCGTTAACCTCGCTCTACCAGTGTCGTCTACCCATAAAGTTTTTTATCTTCTTTTCTCACATTGATCACAGTCTCAGATTTTGACGTTCTTCTGTTTATATTGACTCATTTCCTGGACGTCTCCAACCTTCAGTCCTCAGTGGTGCCCTCACATCCATTTCACTCCACTATCTGCACATTTCTAGTAGACATTTCAACTCATATACTTCACCATTTTACTTCAGCTTGTCCGTCTGCGGAAAGGCTCTATGACCTCTATTCTTTACCTTCGTTATATATGGAATTAAAAACCTCCATGTTCTTCATTGTTTTCACGGTTACATGTTCATTAGTCCTAAATTTTGACCCTGCTCATTTAAATTTTTTTTTTCAAATTTCCTACCTTCAATAGCAAAGGAGACATATATATTTAAAAGCAGTATTAACATATCCGTATTTACTTTGAACATATTAAGAGCCTGGAGATGAAGTGGCATTAAATGAGTCTGTATTCTAAAAACAATCATGTAACATCTTCACGATTGTTATGTAGATTGGGAATAAATTATAATAATTCTTTATAATCTCATTGGGGTTTTCTAGGATGTGACGCCTTGTCGTATGCTAAATAGTGATCGACGTTTCGAAGGGTTCCGTTTCGTTCATTTTCAGAGTCAAGCAGTTCTAGGGAATGTCACTAACGTGTTTTATAAACCGCTGAGCTTCTTTCGTATTTTACTAGTGTGTTTACTCGTCAGAATGACAGAATGTCAAATGAAGAGTAACAAAGGAGTTATTGCTAACCAAAAGGGTTCACAACTGAAAGATAAAGTAATGCTCTCATAATATGCATTTACTTAAGCAATTATTTAACACAGTTGTACAAATAACATTGTTCTGGTAGGGTTTGCGCAATCTGTGAATACTTCATTAATATGCAAAAGTTTTGTTAATTTTAGAGTATAGGCTTGTATTTTATTCAGTCACTACAATCTGATCCAGCAGGTCGTTTGACACACGTTTTATCGGCAAATAGTTTTGGCTCATAAAAGAGCCACCATCAGGCCGTAACAGAGCTGTAAGCTGGAAACCCATTATGTTACAGGTGGGAGATCGCCCCCTTTGCATTAATGAGTACAATGCAAACGTATATAACAATTAGAAAATTAAAAATTGTATGTATATGTAGCTTAAGTAAAGTGTTAAAGCCGAAACTAATTGCCGATAAAATGTGTGTCAACCGACTTGTTGGGTCATATCGTACAGACTGAATAAAATATATACTTACATCAACATGCCAACGGGGATGTCTTACATTAAAGAAATACTTGTAGAGTGTTTTCTTGACATCACCCTGCATTCGAAATTAACATAAACCGTATCACAGCAGGAAACAAAACAGAACTGTGAAAGCTAAAGACTGCATCACAGGTGTAGAGCTAGTGTGCGCATGCGCGAGTTTTCCAACTCGTCTTTTACTTGACTCCAGGTTGTGACTTCACTCACAAATCCAAGCGTTTTATATAATTGGGTGAGAGGGTTTTCGTACATATTTCACGGTAATGAGAGTTTTCTACTCGGATAATTCTACAGTTGTCTGTTCTCGAGACGCTGTGATAAACTGTCCGTTCAATAGTATAGGGAGTCCACATGATTTACTGCAGAGCTCTGCTGCAGTGTTAAGAACCTGACAACCATGAACTTGTACATTACGTGGCAGTCACTGGAACGTGACATTTCTGATGTGAGCATCACATTACCAGTAGGCCTGTGTTCAGGAGGAGGAGTGACTCTGTGTCAGCATTGGCATCCAACTTTCATACCGTGCGTCATCCTGTAATTCGTTTTACAACGAACGTCATGGCATGGTCATTCTCGTCTCCGAGCGAAATGTGGGTAGGTGGAACTGCATAAAAAGCTAAGCTGTCACAGTACTGCTTCTGAGTTCTAGTGTTCGTGCAAAAGATATGAGCGTGTATTTGCGGGACTGAAACTTTCTCCATTATTTGCGTGGGTAATTTTTTGTTCTTTTACTTCAGTGACTTCAGTAAATTTTTGAAGAGAAAGTAAATGCGAATTTTTTTCGAAAATCAGCTCTTTGAAATACAGGAAAATATGACTAGCCACAATTAAATGAATTATATTTTATACATATTATTTATATATTCAAAACATCAGTGGACAAAAATTATTCGAGAGTTAGCTGCAATTTTAACTATGTTCGTATAAACAGAGGGATTTTTGTCAAGCTGTTTCGTATAAACTCTTATCTATACATGATCTGTATAAACTGTGTGGAAGTGTATGTAAGACTCTAAACCCTATGAGGACCTAAACCCTAAAGATGGCCAAGTAATAAAGGTATCAAAAATAAAGAGGAGATTCCAAAATTTAAGACAATAGAAAATCTGTTCGTCTAAAAAATCTAGAAGTCTCTAAATAATTTAAGAATATATAGATGTACGTATACTATACAGGGTGTATCTAAAATACTTGAAAAAACTTCAGGAGTGCGTTCTTCAAAATCTAAGGAAAAACTTCAGGTGTGCATTGTTCAAAATCTAAACAAAGAAAAAATTCATATTAGCATATGTCCGAAAATTAGTAGTTTTCTGAGTTTGATTAAAAGAATATATTCAACGATTAATTTCCTAACACCGTGATAGGTTACGTACAGTTGATATAATACATATACAGTACACGTTCCCAATTTAATAAATGTTGAGTTCTTATTGTTTATCAAGTAACAGTTCAGAACAGATGCTTAAAACGCCCTCCACCTGAATCAGTGCACGCATGGACACGTCTGATCACGGACTGTCGCACCCTTCCAAAGGTCCCGGGTCGTTTGCGAGTGGTTTGACAGGCATAAAAATGCGCTGGTGAAGAGTCTGATCGTTTCCAATTGGAGCTGAAGGCTCTAGGATTTTTAAGCGTCCACACAGACAAAAATCTAATGGATTGAGGTCGGGCGAACGCGGGGGCTGTACCTCGAAAACTGTTTGGAACATGTATGTGTGTGAGTTTTCCTTATTTTGGTGTGGGCATCTCACTCCTGAAATCTGTCCAAGCATACATCCTGTATATGTGTAGATATACTTGTGGATGCATGTATATATATATGTATGTTTGCATGCATGCATACATGCACATACATACATACATACATACATACATACATACATACATACATACATACATACATACATACATACACACACACACACACACACACATACACACACACACACATGTTTGCGTGTCGTATAGGACCAAATGAATTTCCACAGTTGATTTTGGAGAAATAAATCAACCGCAAGTCCAATGTCCTTAAGTAATTCGTTGATATTAAACTGTATTAAACTGTTGAATATTTAAATAAATGTAAATTACGCATTATTAAGTCAGTTCGTACGTCACAGGGAGCTCCCCACTACAAAGAACAGTCAGTAATACTGTTTAGGGAAATAATCGACATGCCTTTTGACAATCGAAGGAAAAATGTAGCCTACGTACAATGTGTTTACCATATGTCTCGCGCAGCTACCACCGGGACTGCGATCCTGTTGCCCACTGCAGCTGCAGTGGGCAACAGCATTCTGAGGTGCTCACTTATCCTCAGGTTATAACAGTATTGGTTTGCATGTCGCGTACTCTTAATGTTAACCGTGACGATGACAGTTTCAATATATGGAGTGCAATTATTGTTATGAATTAATGAGTTTCACATGACAGGCAAATACCGAATTGATGAATTAATATTGCTTGCTGTGACGGCAGCAAATTCTAAGCCCTATATCAAACATAGCATCGATTTTCTAATGATTTAAAAATAACCTAGTCGAAACAGCATCGACGGAAAGGTGGAAATAACAGCCGACAAAATTAAGTATTTCGCTTACTGCCACTCACTGGGACATGGCATTGAATACTGTCAGATTCAATACATTTGCTAACCACCACAACATGAAAGTGTGGGGCAGCTGTGGTTTAGCTACGTAAATTCTTAACATCGGCGGTGGTGTGGAGTGGTCAGCTTCATGCTTCGGTCGCTTTCCCTCCGGGTTAAGGCCCCAGTACTCACTGAATGCAAGCGTGAATGTCTGCCAGAGACGGTCTTTGTGCTGGGGATAAGAGAAACATCTCTCTCCCTGCCGGTAATTGAACCCTGACTCTGCAGTCAACCATCCCATAACCTGGTCTCCATACTGAATTATCCCTTTCCCTGATTAAACACAAATATACCTTGTTTATCTGCAGTGAATTTAAATCGTTATTTTGAGAGTGTTCTTTGTTTCAAATCAAGTATTCAGGTTCAGATAATCGTCATCATGTATATTAACCTTTTAAAGCCTAGCGGTAACTTTACGTACCACCAGGTTTAACATTAACAAATTCTACGTGGTGCCCGCATTGCGTTTATGTGTTTTGTACGGATCTCAGAACAAACAGAAACTTTTGCCTTATAAAACATTAAGAGATGGGTTTTTATAACCGAAGTGGAGAGTGTTTACAGCGCGGTACGCACTGAGTCCTTATATAAAACAGATATACTTCGTCTGTAAAGGGTTAATATTGTAAGGTTTGTTTGTAGCATCATAGTCTACCCAAGTACCGAACAGATCGTTTCAAGACAGACATTTTTAGAAAGCGTATGACTCCGCACAGGTACCAATATCCGTTGTTTTATTGGTTTTTTTAAATTGTTTTAACAAGATAGGCTAGCTTGAGAGTTGACAATGCTGCCTCAAGCGGAGGCCAAGGGAAGGTAAAATATTTCATATGGTTTCTTTGGCATCCGCTTGAGGCGGGGCTGTCGATTTCAGCGTCTTTTTCTTATTCGCGCTTCTAGGAAGCTTTTGTTTCTTATTTACACATTGCTTATGATGTGCTGATCTCCGAAAGAAATTACCCACCACCAAGCATGAGTAAGTACAATTTTTAGTGTTTATTAAGATTAAGACGCTGCAATTTTTGTTCGCTAAATATTTTACTGTTTTTGTGTGCGAATTATTTGCACGGGTAAGATTAGTAACTATTTATTACAACGGTTGGTACCTATGATCCTTATCCCAGCCTACTTTTTGTCGTTGTTGCATTATATATGTAAGGTTCTGCATGTTAGTAAGTATTTAAGAGAAGAAGCAGAAAATGGCAGCAGTGAACGGTACGCTGTCCACCTTTGCCAAAAATCTGCTTGTAGGTACCAGCACTACGTAGTACGTATTTGTATGCTATCAATCTTAGTATGTTTCTGTAAACTCAGCCATCTTTCCAGAACTTTAAATTTATGTACATTAGACATATCCGATTAAGTTTTTACGATACTCTTTTTTTAAATTTTAACGTCTTCTAGACTCCTAAAAAAGGAACCTGAAAACGAAAAAAAGTTGTCACTGTTTACGCCGGAATGGCTTATAGGAGGAGTAGACCTATAGCTCCACTCATTCTTAACCTCGGCGATAGACCTAGATGGATGCAAATTGCCAACTTCCCGCTCCGCCCGCCTTATCATCGGTAAGAGCCCCGTAATCCATTAAATAGGGGGCAGAGTGGACTCCCAAAGCCGATATGGACTTTTGGAGAAGAGAAAAACTTCTACCCCAGCCGGGATACGAACCCCGTAGCATCCAACCCGTAACTTAATGCTATCCTGGCTCTAATAGAAGAAAATGTACAGTAAAATCTCCGATATTCGACACCTCCGGAACCAAAGGTTTTCCGGATATCAGTATACTTGTATTGTACAGGGTCTTTCTTTTCCCGCCTGTCCGCGAAACGGCGGCCGCACGCTCGGGCGCGCTTGCATCATATTCCGCCTCGAGGGACGGGTAATGGTCGGTGAATGGAGCTAGACAAAATATCGCAGTGCTAATAATCCTTAGAAGGTCTAATCAAAAGTCACCTGGGCTACAGCAGGTGCTGATAATGTTGCCCTCCTGAACGCATGCACTCCATGCACCTGCGCAATACGCTGTTATTAACTCTCTGGTGTTCTTCCCTGGAAACTGTTGCAGTCTCGCGGCGGATGTGGTTTCTTAGTTCTTCCTGAGTGTGGGGATTTCAAAGCACGAACTGCCGTTGTCTTATACGGTCGCAGTCTGCGGTCGCAGTTGTAACAGTTTCGTGGCTCTTCGTGCAGATGCTTTCGAAAGACGCGTCTCCTGAGCTAGTCGACGAAGCGATTTTCTCGGTGAAGTTTCAAGCTTAGCAACAATCTCATCCAATTTCTCTTATGTAAGCACAGTTCGCATTCTGTCTGGCTTTTTGTGTACCAGCGATCCTGTTGTTGTCAGTTTATTCGCCAGGTAGTTGTGTATAGTTTGTCTACTTGGAACTGGCTGTCCTGGAATCTGGCACCGAAAGGTTCTGCGACATTTTCTAGAAATCTTGTATTTGAAATGCATTTGCACTAAATACACAAGCTGTTGAATGATATGCCTCACGCGAGCCATGTTGCTACAAGACTGAAAGGTTAAGTGAGAAATGCATTACCAGAAGCAGACACACGCGATGATTCATGGGCAAGTCTTTTATTACCAACTGCTAACGGTTCACTCTGGAAGAACTAAGAAACAACATCCGCCGCCAGATTGCAACAATTTCCGGGGAAGAATACCAGAGAGTTAATAACAGCGTATTGCGCAGGTACATGGAGTGCATTCGTTCAGGAGGGCAACATTTTCAGCATCTGCTGCAGCCCAGGCGAGTTTTTATTACTCTTTCTAAAGATTATTAGAAGTGCGATGCTTTGTCTAGAATCATTCACCGACCATTACGCGTCCCGAGACGCGGAATATGACGCACACGCGCCCGAGCATGCGGCCGCAGTTTCGCGGACAGGCAGCAAGAGCAAGACTCTGTACTTAATATGTATCATAGTGTACCTAGCAACCTCGTGGACAGAACTCGCCCTACTCTTTCATTCACTTGTTATGGTTTTAGCCACGTTCAAGTCTATTACATGTCAATTTTTGCCTTTATCGTCAACACTACTTTTTTCCGCTTTTTACCAGCCCGTTCCATTGCAAAAATGAAATATTCCAGGTACTGCACTGTAACACCTTGTAGCAGGTGAAGACAATAAAGCAACTGATTGTACCACACTACAATATCTGACTACCACCGGAGTAACAGGAACAGAGCGTGAGGTGGTCGAATTCTTGGAATAGGGGCCGGTGCTGCAGGTTAATGCAAGAGTGAAATATAGTGGGGCTCTTTGTCAGTTTGCCGGTTAATAGAGATTTCTAGATAATCCGATGCCGGATATCGCAGATTTTACTGTACATATTTTAATCCCCTAGGCAAGTGAGATGATCTGTCCGGAGTTCGTTACTGTTCAACGGCTGCGTGGTTGATTCTGTTTCATCACCGAAATTTTTATCTCTATGCGTGGGTGTGACGTGCAGAATTGTGAGACAGCAGTAATAATGAGGTTCAGCGTTTGCCAAGTCTCGTTAAAGTCTCGGTGCTGAATTATGTAGTTGTTTTCGAGATAAAGCAAGTCTTCAATTAGGGTAATTAAACCAGCGTTGAGGGCGAGAAAATGGGTGTAGAAAGGAAAGAGGATGAAGAGGGGAACAGATAAATAAACAGAACGGTATAAACTGCGGTTATATTCGGTCATTTAAAGAGCACGGAAAAAAGGAGGAAGATAGAAGAAAACATTAGGAGGACGACAGAGATGGATCGCAGGAGAAGCTAATTCCGCAGAAATAAAGCTGTAAGCGATGAGCCAGACGTTTAGAAAGAAGGATAAGATGCAGTTAAACGAGGGGAGGGAAATGGATTGACGAGGATGTGACTGATATGTAGAGAGCAAAGAGTTGCCTAACACATGAAAAAACACGATCACTTGGTGCAGTAATCGCGCTGTTTCTTGTTACTGTTACAGGGCTTTAGCTAACCAGAATCGTATTCATGTTTGCATGTATTTGGGACGCGTGAGCCTTTAAGCATTTGTGACATGTTGTCTTAGCAACTACATGGTGTGGGATTCTTCTTTATAAGCTAACAGTGGCTTAGCGAGTTAAAGAATTCCCCTCGCTTTATCCAACCGGGGGTTCACTGCCATATTTATATAGCGCCCTATTGGTTTCTAAGCCAATCCCAGTGGCCGCGCGGTCTAAGGCGTGGGTTTTCGGCCGTTCGCTTGCTGAGATTGTGGGTTCGAATCCCGCCGGAGGCGTGGCTGTCTGTCTCTTGTGAGTGTTGTGTGTCAGGTAGAGGTCTCTGCGTCGAGCTGATCAGTCGACCAGAGGAGTCCTACCGAGTGTGGTGTGTCTGAGTGTGATCGTGAAGCCTCGACAATGAGGAGGCCCTGGCCCAGTATGGGCAGTCGCGCCATGGGGGAAAAAAAAATTATTTGCTAAACTGCGATGTGTGTATTCATTCACATCCAACGAAATGCACTGTATTTTTGCCAGATATTTTATATTACAATATCATGTTGAACACTCCCACATGTTTCGATCCCTTATGGGATCATCATCAGGGAATCACATTAAAGTAACACTGCACAAAACTGAACTAGCAATCCACGTACACAAAAAAAAAAGATGTAAAAAGGTCAAACAGTAAAAATGTAGGCGTTTGTCGTAAAATTGATTCTGCTGTGTTAGGAATTATTGTTAAAAACATTAAATTAATTAAAATATAAACATTAATAAATATTTAAAGTACATAAAAGTACAAATTATACGTAAATACCTTTTAACTGGTTCACTTTTTCGCATTGTTTTATTATGTACACGGATTGCCTGTCGGGCCCAACTAAGCAGGTTTTAACCGTATTTTTAGCTTGAGGCCTGAGACCGTTCCTGTGTCCGTAAAGTGGTTATCTTTGTAATTGTTTATTTTCACTTTTAACACGAGGCGTTAGACAGTCCATGACTCAGATGACTCCACATGCATCCAGTGCACATTATTCCATCCTATTTCCGTAGGATCGATGTTAACCTTTTAAAGCCTAGCGGTAACTTTACATACGGCCAAGTTTAACATAAAAAATTCTACGTGGTGCCCACATTGCGTTTATGTGTTTTGTACGGGTCTCAGAACAAACAGCGACTTTTGCCTTATAAAACGTTAAGAGATTGGTTTTTATAACCGAAGTGGAGAGTGTTTACAGCGCGGTACGGACTGAGTCCTTATATAAAGCAGATACGCTTCGTCTTTAAAGGGTTAAAAGCTTTCCATTTATGCTTAGGTGTTCCAAGTGGTGTCTTTCCTTCAGGTTTTCCTACCAAACCACTGTATTCATTTGTCTTCTCTCGCATGTATGCCACGTTCTACGGCCTATTTATCCTCCTGGAGTTTATCACCCTAATAATGTTTGTAGAGGAGTGTAAATGATGATGTTTCTTATTATGCAATCTTTTCGAGTCTCCTGTTACTTTGTCCGTGGTAGGTTTAAATATCATTTTATTGCCTGGTCGCTAATCTGGAACACCTTCAATCTGTGTTTCTTCCTCAAAACTAAAGTTGTTTATACTCTATTGAATTTTAAATCTTTTAGGTTGCAGACGAGAAGGAAGATACAATATTTTGAGCCGAGTGGTAGCAATAATTGCCCGAATTTAATCTCCTTTAGGTTCCCTGAGATGTTAGTGTGTGTTGATGGGCGGGTCATATGGCACGAATGGGGGGCAGGAGAGCTGCATACAGGGGTTTGGTGGGGAGATCTGAGGGAAGGAGATCACTTGGAAGATCTGGGCGTAGGTGGGACGGTAATATTAAAATGGAACTTAAAGGAGTGGGATGGGCAGGCATGGACTGCCTTACGCTGGCTCAGGATAGGGACAGGTGGCGGGCTGTTGTGAATGCGGTAATGAACCTTGGGGTTCCATAAAATGCAGGGAATTTGACTAGCTGAGAACCTGTTAGCTCGTCAGGAAGGACTCTACTCCATGGAGTCTGTTTGTTTTTTGTACGTTTCTCTCGCCTGATAAATATTTATTAGCGATGTTTCAGATGGCAATGCTGCCTCCATCTTCAGGGTCTATAAGTCCTAAAAGAACATCCCAGAAAACTTAAGTCTTCATCAACATCTATGTAAGAAACTTAAATCTCGAATTACTCCTAATTTCTTCGTGAGAATAAGCTTGATTTCTGAGTTAATTCCACGCGTAATATAAATATACGCTTCGTTCTAAACCATGCGCGTCCAACCTTTTTATGGCGAAGGGCCACACCCGTTCTTGTAGGCTGTTTTGTGGGCTGCACGTAGAAAAATTACAGTAAGTGGTATACCTAACCGCCTAAACTATTGTGACATAGAGTCAAGGAGGAGAGGAGTATCCTACGTACAATAAAAAGAAGAAAGGCTAACTGGGTTGGACACACCTTGCTAGGAACTGTCTTCTAAGACATGTTATTGAAGGAAAGATGGAGAGAAAAAATTACGGGAAGACGAGGAAGAAGACGTAAGCAGCTACTGTATGACTTTAACGAAAAGAAAGGATACTCGAAATTGAAAGAGGAAGCACTAGATGGCACTCTGTGGAGAAATGGCTTTGGAAGAGGCTATGGACCTGTCATAAGGCAGACTACGGAATGAATACATAATTTAGAAATGTGGCCGCGGGCCGAATCATACAACCTTGTAGGCCGCGGGTTGAAGACCCATCTTCTAAACTAACGTAAACGTAACACTACGATCGGTGTGAGCGTAGAGGTAACATTAAATATGTGGTAGGAATTCAGTATACTTCTAACTTCACAAAAGTTGG
This sequence comes from Coptotermes formosanus, assembly GCA_013340265.1. Lineage (NCBI taxonomy): Eukaryota > Metazoa > Arthropoda > Insecta > Blattodea > Rhinotermitidae > Coptotermes > Coptotermes formosanus. The sequence continues at coordinate 4,261,582 of BLKM01002183.1, forward strand.
TACACATTCGACCTGAGGTTAGGTGCACACCACGGCCAGTCTGTATGTGGCAGCAACAAGAAATATTCCCGCTCCTGCAGAGGATAAAATCCCGGTTACCCAGTGTGTAGTGTTAGATGCTCTGAACATATTTCCTTACCAACCTTCTCCTTAATTTTATACATTCTCTTGTGAAAATAATGTTTTTAATGTGACAACGACTTTTGGTGACACAGCACTACATGGATTTGGATAACGCTAGCTAAACGTATAGTCTGTGGTTTATATTCAAATACAGAAAGCCGATAATGTGATTTACAAAATAACTTAGTAATAGCGGAGGGACCGGACTCTGTATCCCGTGCAGCAGGATACCCCATAATATAAACCCACTGTACGAAGGCGCTGTCTAGAAAACACACAGTATTTAATTCATCAAAACACCGTTTCGCCATTAACAACACAACTGCTAATTCTAACAGACCTCTCAAATTGCACGTATAAATTTAACAAAGCTGTTGCTAACAGGTCACTGCCTACCCATCACATAGTGCAGCTGGTTTGAAGGGTGTCACATGTTGGTCACAAAATCGAGGTAAATAACTAAACGTTTGTGTCATGCGGAGTTGTGTCCCAAAAATACTTCCTTCGAGTGTATATAAATGGCTGTGTAAAGCACGTTTCACCCTTTAAAGACGAAGCGTATCTGTTTTACATAAGGACTCAGTGCGTACCGCGCTGTAAACACTCTCCACTTCGGTTATAAAAACCAGTCTCTTAATGTTTTATAAGGCAAAAGTTGCTGTTTATTCTGAGATCCGTACAAAACACATAAACGCTATGTGGGCACCACGTAGAATTTGTTAATGTTAAACCTGGTGGTACGTAAAGTTACCGCTAGGCTTTAAAAGGTTAAAGACGAAGCGTGTCTGTTTTATATAAGGACTCAGTGCGTACCGCGCTGTAAACACTCTCCACTTCGGTTATAAAAACCAGTCTCTTAATGTTTTATAAGGCAATGTTGCTGTTTGTTCTGAGATCCGTACAAAACACATGAACGCAATGTGGGCACCACGTAGAATTTTTTAATGTTAAACCTGGTGGTATGTAAAGTTACCGCTAGGCTTTAAAAGGTTAATGTCACATAACAGAAGGCATGTGCACCGTTTGAAACACCTCTCCGTTCACTCGCTAATTTCAGAATGCCCAAAATTTCTTGTGGTCCTGTTCAGAGATTTTTTGCTGGTGGTAAATAATTCGGTCGTTTTTAATGAAATCTTCAGAAGTGTTGTGTAATGCGTAACAATGTGAACGTCATGCATAAATTCTACTCCAAGCAGCTAGGCTAATAACGGTGACTAATACAAATGCCATACTAATGTCTAGTGGACTATACTTAGGCTACGCAAATCTTTGCACGAAAATGGCTAAAGACAAAAACAAAAGAACAACGTATTTTCTTAGAGCCCCTCATTCGAAGAAAAGGTATGTGAAGTGAACGGGGTAAAGGTCAATACAGAACTTCAGGAAAACAAAGACCCAAAGTACAAAAACAATTACGCTGCTGAGATAAGGAGCTCTGAATGTGATTAATTACTCTGTCTGCTTGTAAGTTGAATTTGCATAATAATAAGAACACTAATGCCTTCTTAATTCCACTTGCAGGAGCAGTACGAAGTCTATTTTCACTACGTGTGAATGGAAGTGGCGCGTTATTTTGAATGCCTAATGTATTATTCTCCGTGTCTTTGACTTCAGACAGTGAGAGTTTAGTTTGCTTCCCGTTACGTGCACGCTCGCTGTTAAGTTTGGTGATGGTGGGAAACGAAATGGTGCTGATTAAGTTACAAAGTTCTGGAACTTAAAATTTAAAAAAAAAACTAAGTCTCTGCCCTTGTACTTTGAATTGTAACATTTGACCTTTATTGGCCTATGTTGTGTTCTAATAAAGACTCAGTATTTTATTTAGACTGATTATGCTGTTTTATCAGTCTGTCAGGAACCGTTAACGCCTTCTTAATTGTAAGGGAAAAATATTCTTCTCGATTCGCAGTCCTTCCCTCTTCTACCTATTTGTTCACAGTAGGTGTAGGGGGTTTTTATTTTCACTTGGTCACGCTTAAACACACACAACAGTCGGTAGGACTCCTCTGGACGATGGATCGGCCCGTCGCAGAGAGCTCTTCCTGACAACACACAACCCTCACAAGAGACAAACTTCCATGCCCCCGGTGGGATTCGAACCCTCGATCCCAGCAAGCGCTCGGCCTCAGACCTACGCCTTAGACCGCGCGGCTACTGGGATCGGCGGGAAAAATATTGAGCAGAAAATATAAAAAACGTGGTCTTAATGGTAAGAGCAGGTGAATTGAAGAGTCTAACAATATTTGAACCCGAATGTTATAAAAACAACACTGAACAATGCTGTATCGAAGAAAAATACTATTAGGAAATCAAAGCGGAACCTACAATAACACAAGAGTATCAGAAAAATTGAGGAATATAATATTGTGAATATTGTCTCCTCGCATTAATTGAAAGGCAGGTCAGTGACATAGTAATCCGAACAAACTTAGGGAGCAACGTTTGCACCAAATTGTGTTCGCAGGGTCTCGATAGATAATCGATACATAGTCAGTCGGAAATAATTGAGATGGGGAGCAGGCCTGGTGGTACGTTACAAGGTGCCACTGAAGTATAGCTTGAAATGAAAGCACCAAGTATTAAATATTAAAGCAGCCAAGAAAACAAAATTCCAGTTGCACACCTTTACGCACGCCTGTGTTTGCCTTACTGTTGCTGCTCTGTCAGCATACATAATTTATCTCTACTGTATGTCAGGGCAGTATGCAAAGGTCAGCGCATAGAGTAAGCAGCCACTAAGTTAATACAATTAAGTAACTTATCACGAAGCACGCAAAATAAACAAAATAAAATTATACACAAACACACCAACACGTGCACAAGTTTGTTAAAACACTTAGTAGAAGCTTATTTGTAGACCGCACATGCTTTTCGGTGCTTTGTGGCACCATCATCAGGGGTACCCCTGATGATGGTGCCACAGAGCACCGAAACATGTTGAGTCTATAAATAAACCTCTACTAAGAGGTTTGCCAAACTTGTGCACGTGGTGGTGTGTCTGTGTATAATTTTAGTGGCTACGTGCTCAGTGTGGACAATATAAAAAACGCAAAATAAATTTCAGAAAAAAGCAAAGAGCTATAATGAGCAGTACTGCGTACATTCTAAAATAGCTAATAGAAGAATAATTAGAAATATAAATATCACTTAGTAAGGATGTAGTGTTGCTGTGGGAAGTAATACTCGTAGGTGTAAGGGTGTATAAGTGGAATTACAGTCCAGTTCCCGTATCTTGATACTTGGAAGGTATTTAAGGATTGCGGGGAAGGTGGGGTGGGTATTTGCCTGGTCAGTGTACATGACTCGGCAAATACCGCCAGTTAAAAACCACTTATCGCTTACGGCAGAGTGACTGTGTAGGCTGCTAATGTAGCGGCCGATGTATTTGCAACTGGTACTGTTCACTGATGCCGATCCGAGTGGCCGCGCTGCCTAAGGCGTAAGTCTGCGGCCGAACGCTTGCTGGGATCGTGGGTTCGAATCCCACCGGGGACATGGATGTTTGTCTCTTGTGAGTGTTTGTGTTGTCAGGTAGAGGTCTCTGCGACGGGCCGATCCCTCGTCCAGAGGAGTCCTACCGACTGTGGCATGTGTCATGAGTGTGATCAAGTGAAAACAGAAAATCGACACCTACTGTGAGTAGGTAGAAGAGGGAAGGACTACGAACGAACGAACGAACGAACTGTTCACTGATATCTCCTGCCGTAAAGCAGTTACTATCTTCATACCATGCCCCTCCCTCTCCTTTCGTCTTTCCCCACTTTCTCACCCCGCAAGTTTCAAGATACGGGAACTGGACTGTAGATGGGTTTTACCAGGCGTGTTGTGAGAACCTAATAACATCGAGAAAATAGGGATGCACAATGAAACTCACATGTGGAGTAAAAAAAATAAGTAAAAGCCAATAGAAACCGTATATATGTAATTTGAGGAAGTGCAGTAGGATATGCGTGAATGAATGATTTTATGAACATAATAATCAGAGAAAAATTGGGAATTTAATTTTGCGTGGTAGAATTCTTAAGTCTCGATGAGAGAATCGTGTTCTACAAGTTGGCGCATGGCTTATGCCTAAATAAATATTAATACAGAATATGCACCAATAAGAAGATGATCAAGGAGAAGGGAGATCAATATGTATGTCAGGGGGACGGAACAAGCGTGTTCAAACTTATCGTGCCGTGTTGTCGTCACTTCTTGAACTACCTCCTCGCTTGTCGCATTCTCTGTAGTCATCTCCCTAGGCCACCGGTTTTTCCTTCCCGTCTGTCTTTCGCTTTGGGAGGCACTCTGCCTTTAGCCGCCGTCCTTTTCAGTGGTTTTCGAAATGTCCCTTTTGGCTTGGGGTTCGTGAACTTGTTTCGGCTTCAGTCACTGTGCCCCGGGGTGTCTGATGGTGTTTTGTTGTTATGTTATTTGAGTTGTGGCAACCGAATGCAACCGTTTCATTGAGTTCACTATGAGCTTTGAGCCTTCCTCTGTTGGTTATGTATAATGTGAATGTGTGTAGTGGTAAGGTAACTAGCAGAAAAGTCAGTATTTTTATTGTATTTTTTCAGACTCGCGTTATAATAAATGTATCGGTGTTACCCAATTCAGCCGATCCCAATGGCCGCGCTGTCTAAGGCGTGGGTCTGCGGCCGATCGCTTGCTGGGATTGTAGGTTCGAATCCCGCCAGGGGAATTGACGTCTCTCTATGTGAGTGTTGTGTGTTGCCGGCTGATCTCTCGTCCAGGGTAGTCCTACCGAGTGTAGTGTGTCTGAGTGTGATCGTGAAGCCTCGATAATGAGAAGGCCCTGGCCCACTAGGGGCTGTTGCGCTATTGGAAAATTACCCATTCTAAAACTTGTCGATGATTCGACGTTATGTGTGTGGAATTCGCCCTCTGTCAGCGATTCCACAGGATATTTGAGTGGTGGTAGGCGGAAGGAGGTGGGGGGCGTGCTTATTATGATCCCTGGCGACGAAGACAACTATGACAACTATAGGAGAGCAAAGTTTAGAACATAAACGTTAGGTGTCGTATACAGTAATTCTGTTGTAATATAAGAGCAGAAAGATGTACTCCGCAGTGCATTACGGATATTCTCCAAAAGCCTTCTTTTCGACTTTACGTACCTCGTTTTGTCTTGGTGTTCATTTATCGCTATTGTAAGTATTTATAACAAGAACGTTAGGTGAGCAGTAAAGGAACCCTCTCGCACTGCAAAAGTAGAAAGATACACTCTGCACTGTATATAGGATATTCTCCTAAAACCCTTTCAGCTATTTTACTTACCTCATTTGGTCTTGATACTCATTTATTGCTATTGTAAATCTTGTAGGGGGAAACCCCCATTTCTTCCTCACATCATTAATTGCGTCATTAAATCTTCTACTGGTTGTTTCCAAGTAATGTGTTGGATTCATGAACTTTAACGCGTTTCATTTCGCTTTTGGTTGTTGTGTCCTTTCACAAGTCATGTGATGAAGTATATGAAATATCAACGCTGGACGACCTGAGCTCGACTCCTGGCCGAAGCAGGAATTTTTATTTCTTCATAACTAGATTCAGACCGGCTGAGCTGTTCATTCATCCTTCTGTTCAATGTGTGCAGCGGGTTCTTTCACCAGAGATGAGATAAGACGGCAAGGTCGTGAAGCTGACTGCTCACATCCACATGATGCTGAGGATAATAATACCTGAAGGTACTCCTCCAATCCTTCATGCTTCTGCACGGTATGATTCTTGATTAAGCACATAAACAGCTTGTCTTTAGCAGAAGTATTATAAACTTGAATCCTAAACCTAATAAAGTTATTGTCCTTAAAACAGTGCCCGTTACGAAGGCACAGTCAAATTTTAATTTTCTTGAGCTGAATTATTTTGTAGCTCTAATGAGATTGTCCAAATTTCGTAAACATAAAATTCTGTCTGATTAAAATATAGTACAAATTCCTAAGATTATACGCAGTCGTCATGACTTCATAATCACAGTGATCTTTTAAAACTATCGTTATTAGCGGAATTTGCGTAGAGGATTTAAACAAATTGTGTTTTCAGTTTTTTCAAGCATTTGTCTTACTTTCAGTACATTAGCATGTTGTTCATCTTCTCAGAGATGTTCCATGAATTTTTAAATATTGTTTCAACATTCACGCACGAACTATGTAATTGGCGTTTTACCCATCAAGCGTCTGAAAATTGGAGGGCCCTCTTAAAGTTACACACTAAGACATGTGTTTACAGCATACAGGTAATGCTATTATTGCTGCAAACTTTCATTTTACGATACAGACCTTTAATATTTATCGTAGACAGGTTGTAACAACTGCCTCGATGAATAGCCGAACAATAATCAACTCTTGTAGGATATTTCTTAAAACATTCTGTCAACGTTTTGATCAGCGAAGACTAATTAAGTATTGTGATTCCTTGGCTAAGTTATTGACTAAACTTACCGGACTTCTGGTTGTGACAGTTCTTAATCTATTTAGGCGATGTGATTGGGCTTTTACTCCTTCCGTGTCGTGTTACCAACATGCCTGTCGATTTGCGAATGTAATTACTGGTCTAACGTTTAGATTAGTGGTTCTCAAACTTTTTCGCTGGCGCAACACTAATTGGAACTTAACAATGTCGATGTACTAGCAGTACTTTTTGTGTTTAAATGAAGAAGTTGAAGTTGGAAAAATCAAATGACAGCGGGTGTGAGTTATATGCTGCTGTCAGCAATGCTTCCTATTAGCAAATATGTGTGGCTTATGTTTTACTTATTTTTTAAAGTTAGTATTCTTTTTTGTTTCGATTTTTTTTAATTGAGGCGGCGTACCAATCAACAATGGTTGGCGTACGAATACTGTTGTGCCTATGCGTACCGTAAAGGATGTATTTCAGTGTCTGTCTGCACTGATAAATGTGGGGATGTCTGGCTAAACTAAGATGTGCGAACTAATTCTGATATCTGAGTGTTGCTGAGTAATTTCCAGTAGGCTGTTTGTTCGTTTACTTGTAGCAATTTTTATTGAAACTTTTTTCTCTCATTTTTCTCTCCATTTTTTGTCTCTTTGCATTTCTGAAATGTATGTGGTTCATTTTCTTTCTCCTCACATAAAGGACATCTTCCTCTTTCCTCTGCTTTCTTCAGACCTCTTTCTCAGTTTCCATATTCATAGTCCAAATCATGCTACTGCATTTGTCTCATTCAGCTTACAACAAGATATATATAATTCTTTCCCCGCCCTTTCTTCATCTCTCAGTATGCACGTAAATATTTTTTCTCTCAATCTCTCTATTTTATTCTGTCTCTCTGTATCGGTACATTCGAAAAATCGTACGTGTTTCAAAATTAAAGAAAACATCCTGGGCTAAAAGAGTACCATTTAGCTTATTGGCCAATAAATGCCATCTGCCTGTGCGTGTGTAGGACAACGGATTAGGATTTAGACGCTAGCTGATTGATTAAATAAAAGAATGCTTCACAAACCAAATTAAATGGGTGGTTGATAGGCTGAGCGAGAAGCTTATTGATGAAGTAATTAATTCACTGGATAATTAATGAAGTAAGTTACTGATAGAGACGTGTGAAAAGACGCGTAATGACCGACTAATACGTGACTAATGGGTCAGATTTCCGGGCACACAGAAATCTGACCGTAATCTCTGTGCATGTGTTACGTGTGGCCAGGAAAGCACAATTAGTATTGAGGTTTATGGAAGCAATGTTGTAATTCTGGTTGATTAAGTCAGTTTTATTATGGAATTATAATTGTGGTTCAGGAAGGCAGATATAGTGATTTAGTTGCTCTTAATGTACAGCCAAGTATTACTGATTTATCGAACTAAAACTGTGAACACTGTTAAGAAATAAAATTGGATTCACAGTCCATTGGAGTTGCGGTTTTTCAGTCATATTTATTTTATCGCTACGGAAATAAGTACAGTATTCAGAATCTATATTTTTAAATGTACGTTTAAATGTAAATGTGGCACTGGCGCAATTGGTTGAGTCACCGCACTACAAGCCGGAAGGTCACGGGTTCGATTCCCGATGGAGACATTGGAAGTTTTCATGGACTTAACCCTTCCGGCCCCACTGTGGCCCTGGCATCGACTGAGCTTCTAACAGAAAGGAGTACCAGGAATACTTTTGGGGGTGTAAAGGCGGCCGGTGCTTAGGGCTGAGAACCTTACCACCTTCCTGTGCCGATTGTTTGGAAATCTTGGATCCTCAACCTCCTGGCATCCTAGGGGCCTGTCCAGGCCTGTATAGGGATGAGTTTACCTTTACCTTTACCCAGTACGTGTACCTCCATTCTTTTCTGAAGATAACTATTGAAACGTAAAATGTATGTGATGTTTATATGCCACATAGTCTTTTACTTTGCAGGCCTGTTGAAAACCAGGACTAATGATGCAAGGCTTGTGGTTGTCACATGGGTATTGTTGAATGTTCAAGTGTTCTGCCTCGTTGATGGGTAAATAGTTACTGACGTTTCGGAGTATCATATTGCAGTCATCTTCAGTTTCAAGCAGCCCTACAGATTTTTCTGAAACTGTCATAGGAGTCACCGATTATCAAATGGAGCTCTAGACTGCTTGACCGTACGGATGAAGGTACTGTGATGTTTCGAAACGTCGGTAACTGTTTGCGAGTCGACATGGCATAACATTCAAGTAGATGTGAATCTTCAAGGTCTATGGAACCCGCCGATCTGTATAAAGGCACCTCGCAAAGCGAATGAGGAAATATTTCGGCTTGTTATTTTCGCCACCAGATGTTTCTATTTTATTAAACAAAATTGTGATTTATTTACCCGTAGGCCAAGTGGATCTGTGGACTCAGGAATCCAAGGGCTGCAGATGTCCGTTCGATTCGGCTCGACAGGACTGTGCGTGTTGCGTGCGAGACGGGGGCTGCCACTGTGGGAGAAGCTCACCGAACCGCTGCAGCCAGTGTGGACTGGAACAGCATTGCAGCAATAGTGAGTACCGCCACTTCAGTTACGAGCGTTCACACTGTGGAACATGACCCGTGAACATATTTACAGAAATGAAACAGGAAAATTATTTTATACATATTTTGTGGCAGGTATATGATTTGACTTCACGCAAAAACCTATCTCAATGCGACATTTTCCCGCCAAATATGCCAGTGTGACTGCTGTTGGAACCGTGAGAATCCAGCGATAAAGATGTATTCAAGTATTTACTAATCCGTTTTGAACTCTTCTAGACATGCCCTACCATACACGAACTTTACTACCACGTGGCATCATGCTGGCATGAAGAAAATTATTCTTGATTGTTTGCCTACAAAAACGATCTATTATTTTGGCGTCAGAAGGGAATTTATGACACGTAACTCTTTTGAGCATGGTAAAAAATGGATTACGCCGTTCTTTTTGTGTTAAACTTTTTTTTTTTGGTCTGCAACGAGCGTCCCCCATACAATTTATGTTGCATGGCATCGGATGTCCGAATGCGGCGGTTTAATATCGACCCATTGCTATTAACACTCCGTTTCGTAACGCTTAAATTGGCACAGTGCCAGTCGCACTTATAGATTGTCTACATTGTCAATTCATTTGTTCTTAAACGCTTAGTAGCCATGATGTCATTATCGAGAAAGAAAATCGCGAGGACGGGTATTCCAGTAGTTGCCTATAAGTTACGTGAGAGAGACTAATTTTCTTTTGTTTAGTCACACAATATGCCTGTTTAATTTTGTTTTCATTCATAAATCCCTGTCAGCCCTACAGTATGCCTGCGTGTGCTGTGTTATACTTTGATTCTCTGCAGTATTGCGATGAAATAACGTGATTGATAATTTAGAACCAATCAGGTTATGGCGTGTCATCATCTTTTAGCCATTAAGGAAAACAATAATACACAAAAATAAACTCAGAGTTTAGTAAATTTGGTCTGTTTCCGTCCGCACGTAAAAGGTTGGGAAGGCACCTACTCAGATAGAGCTATTCTGAATCTGTGGTCCCTCGACTGGTCAACACGTTTCCCGCCATTTGTCGAACAAAAAGGTTTATTTTCGTGTTTACAAGAGCCCGTAATGTGAACCTAGCATGAGACATTTAAATTCAGACCATACCCTAATATTTTATTACATGAACCGCTTTTATATTCTCTTCCTATCCACTTCTGCATTTCTCAAGTGGTCTCTTCCCTACCAGTTTTAAAATTAAAATTTTATATGCATTTCTGTTACCTCATGCGTAGTGCATGCCCTGTGTACTCATCCACCTGATGTTTATCTCCCTAATAAAATGTGAGAAAAAATGAAGTATGCAGCTTCTTAAAGTGCTGCTTTCTCCATCCTTCTGTAGTTCTTCTTTCCTCTTGGGTCCAAATATTCTTCTCGTAAATTTGTTATTATATACCCCTAGTGTCAACTCAAGGAACGGAAAGTAAGTTCTAAACATTAGCGAATATTTCACTGAATAACGCCTTTATTATTTACTACAGGATGCTCCGTTTCTTCGCGGCATAGGGAAGTAAATGTACAGGCGTTCATGCCGTGCTTTCTGGAATAACACAAAAAGGGTAAAGATGTCCCGTTACGTGCCAAGGACGCACAGAGGAATGTAGAGATATAGCACTGCCCATACTCGGCCCCAGCACTAGAATGGAGTGGGTGTTCAGCGCCACGATCCGGTCGCTTTACCCCCGGGGAATGACCCGGTACTCATTGCACAGGAGGCTGGGTGGGCCTCCGGTTTGGGTCTGGATGTTCCCGGAATATCTCGCCCATAACGGCGTTCGATCTGCGGACCGTCCGGCCCGTAGCGAGTCCCTATACCGACTGAGCTATCCCGGTCGCCATTTCCAATAATTAAGTCTACTAAAAATGTGTAAGGCAGGCCTATCCTACAGTTACGCAAGTGTTACGTCAATTATTTTCATACATAATAAGTTCTCGAAATATTAATACTTTTTAATATGTCTCTGTTACTGTAATTTCGGAATGCGGAATGAGGCCAGAAGGTGAAGACTGGAGTTATTATAGAACAGATGCATAGACTGCAGTGCCGTTCTTAATGGCGTGAGGATGTATGCGGCCACCAAATCAATACGTGAATTTGGAAGGTGTTAGGGACCGAGAGAAATTGGAATCCCTTCAAATACATGAGGGAAAATTACTGCCCGCGAAAAATGAAGCCCAACCCGCTGCTGTAGTCAGATACCATTAATGAAACGATCCTATATCGATTTTTAATTTTTGTATTTGGTCTGGAAGGGACTTAAATCGCAACAAATGATCGTGATGTATCAAAATGTATATTTTGAATGAAATCGAAGTTTTGCTTCCCTAGAACAGTCTACTCTTGATTATCCGTGCTCGTATTATCCGGTTTGCGCGTTAACCCTTGCACGATCGTTAAGCTGCTAATGACTAGTGACGAGGTGGGAAATATCGTGATTTAGCGCCGAGTGCTCGGGAAAAAAAAAGATTCTCAGTACCAAAAAAACACGGACCCTTTACGTAAACAGTAAATGTAAGCTATGTATGCTTTACGTCTGATTACAGTTTAGTTTTTTGTTTATGGCTCAGTCAATATATTTTTTGGATTATCCGTGTTTCTCATTTACCCTTACGCGCCCTCCCCACCATTACCCCGAATGATCGAGATTACATTGTATTTACAAACACTTGCTTATAAACCTATCGTTTACTGTGCATACAACTGGCTATGACAGGATGGAGTAGAACCCGGTACAAATTCGGCTTAATACGTGTCGTAACATATTAATATGGTGTTAAAATTGAGTATCAGCAACGGAGTTCTTGCGTACTTTGGTATGTATATCTAATGTCTAGTCTGGGTGAATATATTGTTTAGATGTAACGAGTTCTGAGTTAGAACTGTAGCTCCGCATTTGCGATGGAGACGGTCATAAGAAGACGAGGAATGTCGTGCTTGTATTGACCTAATCAAAGAATATGTTTCCTAACAAATGCACCCTGCTGGGTCGAAACATGTAGGAGTGTGTTACAATTGATGAAAAAACTCTTTGTGCATTTGTTGGTGATTAATGTTTTTTGTATAATATAGTGCACGGACATGGAACATAATAAATATATTTCCTATCTGCCAGTGCTGCTTTCACAGATATTCCTTTCAGTGCTGATCTATTACATATACAATATGGGGCTTGAATGACAAAGTTAGGATTTCATATAACATTCCACGACATAGTTTAGTAAAATAAAACCAACGACTGCACAATGCAAATATTGTGCGTTCGATGGTTTGGTTTTATTTGTCTAAATTAATTATATGCACGGAGGTGAACAACATAAAATTCCACGACATCTAACTTTTTGGCAAAGATAGGGACAGCAAAACCGATTGAAGCCTAGGTACTTTTTCCTTTTATTGCTGCCACCTCATTATCCCATTCGTAAGTACTCACAAGTCCAGTTGCTACATAAGGACATAAAAAACGACAGAGTGGCAAACAAATTAAGTTCATGTACGTCTCTGTGTGTGTGCTTTCACGTGTTCTGAGAATCTGCTTGGAGCTGGCGAAGGTGCGTCACGGGAACGAAAATTTCATAATCAGATTGCCATAATTGGGAGCTCGACCGTGTAAAAGCCCTTGGTCACTTCGAAACAGCCCCTCCGGCTCCCAAATAAAAATAATTATCCTCTTCTATATTACAAATTGCTTCTGTTTCTTTTGAAATGCCCTACTTATACGAAAACTGTTGTTGGCTCGCCTGTGGTGAGGAAGCAGATAAACGATGAAGAACGTTCTTGCTCAAATATACGAACCTAAAAAATTAAACCCGTACTGTTATTAAATATGGATATATTTCATATTATCCTAGGATATTCAGCATAGTCGATGTCTGGGCTGAGATTCGAGTCTTGTCACCTTCCGAACATAAATTAGAGTCACCTGCACTACCTGGCTTGGGTGCGGGGTTTCCACGGTAAATGCGTAATTGGATGTTCCTAGCTTGCCCGGGTCGCCGGGCACCAGCATACTAGTAATCGTATATATTTTACAAGGTGTTTATTTTATTCTAACAATCTAATGCTCACAAAACCATTAGCACTTCACACGCTATTACATTCTACATTAACACATATCCTATGTGTTTTGGCGTCATATGTCATGACGAGCGAAATTTGTACATTTTACGTCAAGCAAGCTTTAAAGTATAACAACTCATAAACGACGCCGTAACTAATATGTTAGCATTCCAAATTATTTTCAGTTCCAGGACATCCAGATTTTGGGAACATAAAAAAAATTATAACCCTAAAGTTAAGAGTGAAGGCCGTCCATCACATTTAAGTTTTATGTTATATTATGTTTTATGTTATGTTAGTATATTACGTTTTATTGTATAATAATATAAAATAAAACCTATTTGTGATTGACGGCCTTTGCTCGTTTTTTGGAGGGGGGTGTATATCTTCACCGCAATGGGATGCTTATCATAAGGATATAAACCCGAAGTTTTATTCTTGTGCGTACTAATGCCATTTCATCTCACCTAGAGAGAGACTGCTACGCGCGTAGGCGTACCCTACTAACACGTAACTTCAGCTTCACGTAAAGAAAACATTATTCTTGAGTGTTTGCCTACAATACTGATCTCTTCTTTGAGCATAAAAAGAGAATTCATGACGCATGGCTGTTTTGAGTATGGTAGGAGGTGGTTTGCGCCGTTCTTTTTGCGTTACTAAGTTTTGTGTTCTAGGATAAAACCCACCCTTTTATGCTCTACATTTTTAGAGGCTTCTGCAATCTGGAAATATCTTACAACTGGAAATGCAGTCGAACTCGGTTATAACGTCACGAAAGAGACTGAACATTTTGTGTCGTTATAACTGAGGGATATAATGTTACGTTTAACAGTGAGGAATTAATTGTTACCACAGAATATCTGACGCAATAAACGAGGAGTCGCATAAACTGATGTCGTTATAACCGGGCTCGACTCTAATTTGGTGGCCTATTTTACGAGACGTAATGTGGGTTTAGCTTCAACTAGAAAGTATAGAAAGGTACTGGTAGTGGAAAATGGTTCCAAAAACGCGTATGTTGATTTAACCCTTTAAAGACGAAGCGTATGTGTTTTATATAAGAACTCAGTGCGTACCGCGCTGTAAACACTTCCACTTCGGTTATAAAAACCAATCTCTTAATGTTTTATAAGGCAAAAGTTGCTGTTTGTTCTGAGATCCGTACAAAACACATAAACGCAATGTGGGCACCACATAGAATTTTTTAATGTTAAACCTGGTGGTACGTAAAGTTACCGCTAGGCTTTAAAAGGTTAAAGTGCAGTAGTATGGGGCGTGTTTATGGGTGTAACCACTCAAATTTCCTTTCTTCCTTGCAGAAAGTTAACACTTCTCATGCTTCCAGCGACCCGCGTTAAAGCCCCCCGTGGAAAGGGACAAAGTGGAATTAAAGCCGTGGGTGTTTGAAATTAGCTCAAATAACGGTAGTATAATTTATACATGCAGCGGAAAGGAAGGTAGGCCGGCAGGTATCGCGGGTTGGCTCGGATCCAGCTGGCCCGCCCCTGGTGCAGGAAACGACACAAACGCTGGGACCAGGTCCAAACGACGTTAGGCTGGTCGTGCGTGCGCATCAAAATATGAACGGATATTGAAGTAGTAATAATGTAAGGTACATTGAACAACTGCTGACTACATTTCGTGATTTATGATAGAGCGTCCTGTTGTCTCTCCGGATGGCCAAAAATTGTGCTTTTCTTTGGTACACTTATAATGAAGGCATCTCTTTTATTCTTACAATAATATAATTTTTTCCCCAGTGGCGCAACAGCCACTATTGGGCCAGGGCCTCCCGATTATTGAGGCTTCACGGTCACACTCATTTAGACTCACCACACTCGGTAGGACCTCTCTGAACAAGTGATCAGCTCATCTAAGAGACCTCTACCTGACAACACACAACACTCACAACAGACAGACATCCATGCCCCGGCTTAATTCGGACCCGCAATCCCAGCAAGCGAGCGGCCGCAGACCGTTAGACCGCGCGGCAACTGGGATCGGTTCTGTAAAACAATATTTCAAGCCAGAGCTATTTGTTGTGTTTCATGCTGAAATTCTTGAGTACCTTTTCCTATGTAACCAGTTTTGATATGTAAGCAGCTTATTTGTGAGTAACAAGTTTTGCTACATTTTATGCACAAAGCATGCAGCATGTTGGTGACAAATGAAATGATCACAAATAACTTTTAAAGTTGCGTAAAATTAAACCGTTTGTTTGATGGGCGATAGGTACAAAATCAGTGCCGAACACTAATGCACATTTGCGTTAATCATTGTGATCACGCTCGTAAATCTCAGTGTTATGTATCTACCACAGCCACACACCTCCACAGCTTTCAGTAATCACATCGCCGAGTGATTTTACAAAGCAGTGGGAGGTCAACATATCCGCTTCATTGTGACGAATGCATTGCCATTACTGGAGTCTGTATTGCCTTCTAATGATAGGTGTTAGCAGACTGTTCCTGGTGTGATAGTTTGGTAGAGGTCGGTTAAATAGTTACAACATCTTTAAATAGCAATATGTTGATGCACAAGGTTTTTACAACAATCCTGTATAAAAATAATTTTAACATAACTTTAACATTGCCAACACTGTACATTGGTGCTGTAAGGGTATACTGGCATTGTATATTTTACCTTGTACAATTGACAAAGCTGTATATGTCTTTTAGTGTATGTTGGTGCTGCCTGAAGAGGGCTATAAATAATAACCGAAACATGTAGGAGTGGTACTGTATTAATGGACAAGTGCAATTTTTTTTGGTAATAAATTTATTTGTGTATTTGTATCGCGTGCACGGAATATGTACAATATTTAGTTTGTAAATGAAGAAGCATTCAGTTGACATCGTCCAATTTCAGGTGAAATTTTTGAGAGGGACACACAAGAAAAAGTAGCCTATATGTACATTCTGTATTGCAGGTACGTGATACTACCTTCAGAATCTAAAGATACGCCAGAAATAGGCCTTCTACTATCAACAGGCGTACATCTAGCGTTAGACCGTCCCTAACTGAAATAATTACGGCTTCTGTCCGTCTATTGCAGTGTGCAATATTACGATTGACTCTCGCTATTTGGCTGCGCGTTCAGGGAAGACGTTCGGGCAGATCAAGTCACCGTCCCTGGAAGGTCCGGGCTTCTGTTGGTACTTACTTCAGCCGGACACTGGTCAGCGCGTTGAGATTCAGGTGTATCGCCTTGTAAGCGTCGGTCGCTTCAATGGTAGCAGGTGAGTATTTGAAGGTGCTACTTCCGCCATAGAAGCCTTAAAATTAGATTTCAGTGATTGGTTCGCCTATGTAATTTTAAAAATATCAATACTATGGTGGCTCACAACTGCAAGGGGGGAGGGGGGTTAAATTTGATTAATTTAAATCGGAAGGGTTGAACCATAAACATGGAGTACCAACTTAGAACTTGAGATATGCGCTCTTCTGGGATATTACGTAGCGTCGAGTGGTAATCCTCTACCGACGTTTCGGGGCAACGTATCAGTCCCATCTTCAAGGGTCAAGAAGTCCAAGAAGAAGTAATTGAACTTGGAACTTATTTAAAGACAGAGGAAACCCGTAAAATTTACAGGCTACTGTGATGGCCAGTCGCAGGATCCATCGCGTATGTCCTGGCCACTAGCCAGAAATATGGTAAACAAACAATGAAAAATTCCCAAGGATCCGTAACATAAGTTCTGTTGCTTTATCGATAAAATTAAATACTCATTTTGTTACGTAATATAAAATAATACTTTGGTTTAAATTGTAAAGAAACAGTGAATGATACAAAAGCACTTCCCGCAAAATGTTTGATTAAAATTCAGTTTGGCTCACGAGATGTGTTGCATATTGTTTGTCTACGCGTTCGGTTATTTTTGTTTCCGAGGACGGACCTTCCTGAAGAGATTTTCATAAACCACGCTGCCTTCCATACACACCATCCTGCTTGCCATGCAGGGGCTCAGTCTACACTGGATCGAGGACTGCCACAACTCGGTGTATTACATCTAATTACTATATCCTGTATTTTAAATACTTTTACATTTAAGTGTGTTATAATACGTTTTATATATAAAATTATTCAATATAAAATTCACACATTTTATCTACATACAAAATGGTTTTAGCGGCAGTATGTACTGATGGTTGTGAAATTCATGGATGTAATCCATCTTAGTGTTCATGGTTTTAAACTTGGCATATACTCCATGATAATGGCATGGTTATGCCGAAACATGTAGGAGTAAAGTGACTATTGTATCACATATTGTGCGTGCATTTAGTTGGTACTTGAATGAAAATATTAAAAATAATAATTTTCGTAAACTTCATAAATGAAGCTAGTACAAATAGTCGATAGTGAGAAAAAAATCAGTTGTTAAAATAACGCACTCATTGACCAAGAAAAATTTGGAGTAACCTGACAAATTTTTTCAAATGTTTTGTGTGTAGTTTTACGTAATTAATTTTTCCTACCATAACCAGCATTACACTTAACCATTCAAGGCTGTTTCTGTTCCATTGTAATTGGTATCCAATTCAATTCAATTCGGTTCAATTCAACTGGTATTTATTAACTTGCAGGCTTAACAGCACAAGTCCCAATTATAAAGCCAGCACAAAAACACAAATACAACATAAAAACGATACCAATACGCCAAAACAAAGCACTAAACAGACAAAACAGAAACAATATTGCAATACGGAGAAAGCAATATGAACGAAATACTGGGACAAAAACACTAAACCCTGGAAAGCATAGACAATTTGAATAAGAAGTGCCAGGTTAGGGCAGAGTCTGATGAAGTAACACTAACAGTAATAATCATGTTAGTGCTGTATTGTAACTGTGTGTGCTGTTTGCACATTAATGTTGTCCAGTTGCTTGCAGCTGTGAGGGGGGATTCCTGCAGCTCGTCGATGGAGCTGAACCCCGTCCTCGACAAGGGGACTCCCAAATCTGCGGTAGCAACGAGCGTTACGCTCCACCTGTGGTGCTCTTCGCTGATCGCGGATCCGCCACACTCCTCTTCCAGTAAGCAGGCGTAACTAATAGGCGTCTAATTCTTAGAGACTGTTCCCACTTTTACCATTTATTTTTATTTTACTCCTGAGAGCGCAGAAATTACATCACGAAGAAGTTAATAGCAGAGTTATCTTTGCTTTGCCACCTGCCTGTATGTTGTAATATAAATGTGACGCTGCGATTTCGCACTTCCTCATAGTTTTGTGGGTACTGTATATAAGTGGAATATCTTTGTGAAGGAAGCTCTCAGACATCATGTGATACTAATTGAATTTTAAGCCAGTGTGAGGTGATATATCGTAGTTATATTTTTCAGAAGCAAATGGATGATGGTGGTACTCATTATTTTTATAGCCATCCCAGCAAATTTTCTGCTGGCTTCTCGGAAGTTATTAACAGTTTTATTTGAAACAGTATCTCTCTGTGAGCCTAGGCTGTTGCTCTCCCTTGCCGAGTAAATAAATGTCAGGGATTGTAATATGAGGTATTTTTCTGTCATACGAAGAAATTTATTCGTTCGTACTCACTTTTGTAACATAATAAGAAAGAGATAAGGGAATTACTTTTGTAAGTTTCGAAACTTTTATATGCGTTTTCCACTAGCAGTTAAATTTATATTTATATTGTTATATGTTTATGTTATATATTTTTATATATTTGTATTTCATTTATATTTTTGTCATGGATAAAAGCTCATGACATTTTTAATTTTCAAGAGTTCTAAACAAAGCGTGTCACATAAAGAATGGTCTTTATTTTTAACATTTTTACAAATACGGTAAATCATTTTGTGCCAGCAAAGCAATAACCCCCCAAAATGTCTAACCGATTAGTAACATATAATTTATTGAATAGCACAGAAGTAACGCAAGTTCTGTCATTGATCTCAAACAAACTGAGTAAATCTCTTAAAACTTACGGTAGCTGCCCTAGTAAAGCTAGAAGTCAGTACCTCCCATGTCAGAAGAAGCAGTGCTAGCCACACATTGTCGTCGTTGCTACATGTTTTTCCTTCTATTTATTGTACGGGTCGTGCAGTTTAAAGTGGGGACCTACTTGTGGAATCTACACAGCTGTCCGTAGCTACATTGCTGGATAGCAGTAACCAGTGATGCCACCCAGTCTACTGTACGCAGTCCTGCAATTACCACATTAGTGCAGGACTGCGTGCTGTAGAATGGAAGACACCAATTGTTGCGTAGCTACCGATGATGCCATCTACTCTGAGTGTGCAGTTCCACATTCAAAGAATTCTCTGTAATATGTGCATTAATCTTGTGTTCAACATTGTATTTTAGGATTGGAGAACACACCCTCCGCTCGCAGTTCCTTGCTTACTTCAGCTTCACTGCTTCAAGTAGCATGCAAGGTGCAGGATTCCAGGCACGAGGGGGCAGACGTATTGATCACACAGGTAATTTTTAGGCGCGTTCTCAAAATTGCGAAAAGCGACTGTTAACATATCATGTCTGTCCGTCTGTCCGAACGGAACAACTTGGCTCCTACTGGACGGATTTTCATGGAATTCGAGATTTGAGATATTTTCTAAAATGTCTCCAGAAAATCTCCACCCAATGTCTCCACCTTGTGGTGGGGGGGGGGGGGGGGGGGCCTTGTGTGCCTCAATGACTTTACGGGCTATGCCGGCGGCAACTTATGTTCCTGGTAGGGCCTTCCAAGCCGGACAGACCGTAAAAGAGAAACCAGACAAAGACAAACAAACTGGTCCTCCAAAAATGGAGGTTTTGCGGATGGGCTGGTAACCCTCCCAAGTAAAAAATAAAATACTCATAAGCAAAGACGCATAGCCTCGGTTACCGACGACTTAAATGACAAACGACCTGGCGCAAAAACGGAAAAACGATTTGGAATATATGAAACACTAAATATAACGCATGGAATGTTAGATCTATTGGAAATAAAGAATCGGAAATGGTAGAAGAAATGAAAACTAAAGGTATAAATATGGCAGCAATATCTGAAACAAAGAAAAAACTAAAAGGAACAAAGATGATAGGTAACTACTCAATGCTATATAGTGGAGTATCCCCAGAGATAGGAGCCCAATCAGGCACAGCTACAATAACAGGCTACAAATGGACTTCCCGAATTGCAAGCTATACATTTGTCAACGATGGCATAATAACTGTTCGCCTCAAAACCAACAGAGGACACGCAACTATAATAGGAGTTTTTGTTCCGGAAGAAGGCAGGGAGGAAGAAACGAGACGTTTCTACAAGCAACTACAAAAGGAAGTTGACAAACACAGTAAAAGTGACAGTTTAATAATATCTGGAGATCTTAATGCTAGAGTTGGGAACCAACCAGTACCAAATGTTGTAGGAACCTTTGGAGAAGACTGTGTAAATAGAAATGGACAAACATTAAGAGACTTTGCATCATCTAATGATCTCAAAATTACCAATACCTTCCTTAGGAAAAAAGACATTCACAATTATACACGCAGTGCTCGAGGATCTAAATCTATTATTGACTACATCATAGCCAACAGAAGACTAAAACATTTAGTACAAGATATAAAGATTCTCCGAGGCAGCGACGTAGGATCAGACCATTTTCTTGTAACATCTCGAATTAACTTATTAAGTAGATGGAAACAGCAAAGCAACAACAATAAACTGGCAAATGAGCTTGTATACAAAATATATCTATTACAAGAAGGAAGTATACGAGGATTATATAAAAAAAGATTAGCCAAAAACCTAAGTGAATGCCCGAAAGACTCAACAATAGATAAAGAATGGGAAAACATAAAATCTGCTACTAAAAAGGCCGCCAATGAAGCACTTGGAACAAAGAAAAAATACGGAAGAAAGAAAGGTCTAAGAATTCGGAATGAAGAGATCAAAAATGCTATTGAAAACAAAAGAACAGCTTACCAAAAATACCTACAAAACGCCAACCTTGAAACATACAAAATAAAAAGGAACGCGGCTAAGAAAATAGTCTCCAAAACACACAAAGAATCTTGGGACAGATTTATATGTAGAATAGAAACAGATATCTTTGGCGAACAAAACCTAGCTTATAAGGTACTAAAACACCTCAATCGAACAGACAGAGACACTATAGAGATCAATACCACAGAAGATCAAAAATGGATAGAACACTATAAAAATTTATGGTGCTCGACTTCCCCAAAAAACAACGACGGGCCAGAAACAACTCCAACCCCATCGGAAGAAATGGATGAAATCTCTGATGAAGAACTCGAACAGAGCTTGAAATCAATGAAAAACACAAAAGCAGCCGGACCAGATGGCTTAAATTCTGAGCTCTTCAAATATGGGGGACCTGTCCTCTCAAACCGCTTACTTAAGTTAATAAATAAATGTTGGAGAGGAATCGATCCCAGAAGAATGGGGACAAGCACGAGTAAAATGCCTATTTAAAAAAGGCGAATGCAATAAGTGTTCGAATTACAGAGGTATCATTCTTCTAAACAGTGGTTATAAGATTTACGCCAAGATAATTACACAACGTTTTAAAACTATATCAGAAACAATACTACTCGAGGAACAGAACGGCTTCAGAAAAGGTAGACCGTGTATTGATAACGTATTTGTCATTAAACAAACAATAGAAAAACGAAGAGAATTTAATTTAGAAACACACATAGCCTTCCTGGATTTAGAAAAAGCTTTTGACAGAGTAAATCGCAACCAGCTATGGCAAATTCTTAATAGAAGATGAATACCTTATCATCCAATAGAAGTAAGTAAAAGCCTATATAAAAATACCAGTACACAAATTGACACAGGAAGAAAAATTCTTGAGAAAATATATATTAACCAAGGAGTACGACAATGGTGTAATTTATCACCCGCCCTTTTTAACATTTCTATAGACGACCTCCTAAGAAACTGGAAACACAAAGCTGACACTGGTATACTGCTTAAAAGAAACCTCTACCTTAACACTCTACTCTTCGCAGACGACCAAGTAATTATACAAGACACCGAAGACAAACTCCAGAAATCTGTCCACATACTACATCAAGTAAGCAAAGACTACAACCTCAAAATATCCACGACAAAAACAAAAGTTATGGCTTTCAAAGGAAAACACTTAGTACGTTCTAAAATAGAAATAGATGGATCAATACTAGAACAAGTGAAACAATTTAATTATTTTGGATGCGAATTGAGTTTAGATGGCGAACCAGACATCGATAAAAAAATAAACAGATTCCAAGGAATATGCAGCACTATTAGAGAATACTCAAAAAAAAAATGCGTACAGAAAGTCAAATGAAATTTTACAAAGTCATAGCCGGACCAACACTACTCTACGGTAGTGAAACATGGACAACCACGAAACGAGACGTAAATCGCCTAGAAGCAGCAGAAATGTGCTTTCTTAGAAGTGTCAAAGGATACACAAGACTAGACAAAATAAGAAGTGAAGTCATAAGAAAAGACCTGGAGATCTCTGGAATACAAGATGTGAAATCCAAATACAAACAAATACAAACAAAACTGGACTAACCATCTTAGATGAATGGATGACACCAGACTTCCGAAACATGCCCTCAACTACAAACCCCGAGGAAGAAGAGATCGTGGACGTCCCAGAAAACGAGGGCAATGCGTCGATGCCGGAACAGGTCAAACGACCTAATCCATGGAGGAGGAGGAGGAGGAGGAGGAGGAGGAGGAGGAGAAGGAGAAGAAGAAGGAGAAGAAGAAGAAGAAGAAGAAGAAGAAGAAGAAGAAGAAGAAGAAGAAGAAGAAGAAGGTGGNAGAAGAAGAAGAAGAAGAAGAAGAAGGTGGTGGTGGTGGTGGTGGTGGTGGTGGTGGTGGTGGCGGCGGCGGCGGCGGCGGCGGCGGTGGCGGTGGTGGTGGTGGGGGTGGTGGTGGTGGTGGTGGTCTCCAGAAAATTCAAGTGTCATTAAAATCTGACATGAATAACGTATACTTTACATAAATACCCATGTACATTTATGGTAACAATATCTCGCTGAGTTCTTAGAATGCCAGATGTTTCAGGCAAACGTTGTATAGAAAATCAAAACACATTGTGTGTTTACTAATGTTTTTCCGGCAGTCTTTCCATTTTTCAGATAATGTGGAAAAATATGGTACAGCCAGACATGCCACACATGACAATATAACACGATGCTGAAAAGAGGCAAGTTGCATTGCAGATAACTAAGGCAAGAATATACACACATTCATAATATCCCAGAAGCCTCAGATCTTCAAAATGTCTTCTGTTGCTCAAGAAAGCCCACGCTCTGCACTTTTTATTTCAGAATGTGACTGGCTATACCAGGACTTTTCATGCCGAGAGCCTGGATCCTGCGTGCTAGCGAGTCCAGGTTACCCAGGGCTGTATCCTCCAAACAGACAATGCAAATATCTTATTACCACGAGTTCAATCCACACCCAGGTCCACATCACCTTCACAGCTTTGCTTCTACCACACAAGTAAGTACAGTTGTCTCAGAGAAGCTGCAGGCTTACCACTTGAATGGTATGTGTGAGACTCATATGGCTCTTTCAGCAATTATCTAATGCAACAGTTTGACTTATCAGCAGGTGTTTGAGTCTAAAAAAGCTTTGAAGCAAAAGCACTATAAATCAGAAATGATAAGGTCTTCACTCCCCTGGGATGTTATGGAGCATTACATCTCAAAAGAGCGAAGACCTCACTTACACAGCAGTGAAAGCCTGA
This sequence comes from Coptotermes formosanus, assembly GCA_013340265.1. Taxonomy (NCBI): domain Eukaryota; kingdom Metazoa; phylum Arthropoda; class Insecta; order Blattodea; family Rhinotermitidae; genus Coptotermes; species Coptotermes formosanus. The sequence goes on from BLKM01002183.1 coordinate 4,285,469, forward strand.
AATTACGCACAGAAATAACATGTTTTGGTGTCCGTGGCGATGGATTTTCTCCTTGAAGCAACTTTTTTTGCCATATGATATTAAAACAGTGTACAAATGTAATTGCTCAAAACACTTCCATAATTTCTTTATAACACTACATTGATGAATAAGTGCAGAATGTTATACAAATAAAGCAAAGAATGATCATTTGTACATACAGGCAGTCATTACCTTTAACCACCATATTTGGATCTGACACACCTGCTTTTCCACCACTACACGCACAGTGCAGTAACTCTTGAAGAATGGGATATGTATATTACCATTTAAAATGACTACTTTAAAAACTGAAATTCTGAATTATTCTTACAAAACTAACTTGTATGAATCTTGTATTATTTCTAGTACATTTAGCACTTTCTTTTAGCCCTCTTATTCTGGAAGTAGTAAGAGACCTAGCACATTCGGTTTTTGGCTTCTGTTTACATGGTTTAATTCTGGCAGTGCTTGTATGTTAACAGCCACTGCAGCACAGATTACATAGCTGTTTACCAGGGATCAACACCGTCCAGTCACCTTTTGGTTACTCTATGTGGCAACAGAAAAACACCACTGCAGTATTCTGGGCCAAATCTCCTCCTTGAGTTCAGGTAACATTTGCCTGTATAATGAGTAGACTTAATTGTATATAAAGTGCATTAATCAGTAAGAGATATATGTTGTTCATTAATGTACTTGATTTACAGATTAGCCTCATTTTTACGTAGTTATTTGATGGAGGCAGCAACTTTGTCCACAGCATTGGTTCTTCTTTCCCAAACTACATGGTGTTACATCCCATACAACCATAATCTTAATACTTACTGATACAAGAACCTTTTATCTCATATAGAATTGTTATTTTTTGCAAAGTTTACTGCTTAATTAGTTTGGTTTCGATGATAAAACATAAAAGGGTTAGAGTTACACAGTTGTTCACAGGACAACTTCATGCATGTGTAAGCATTTCTAGGAAGTACAAGTATAATTTGTGTTTAACTTTTAATGTAAATGATTGTCAATTTGTAGCAAATATGTACTCTCGATAGATTTAAAATAACGTTAAATAAAACTTTATTTTGCTGAAGTACTTTGGTTTTAGAAGCAATATATATCTCATATTTATGCACCAGTGTCTGCTTACAAGAATTGCATTGTATGTAGAAGTTGAAGTTAAGAGACACCAGACACTGGTACAAAACAATTATCAGAGGCTGATGGCACTTAAAAGGCACACAAATTTGATTATCTTCCCTAAGTTCATGACATAAGAAAGTAAACAGGTAAGAGTTCTTGCACAAATAAATTCCTAACTTATACCGACATTTTACATTCAACAGTGAAATATTGCTGCAGGTTTTATTTTGGGAGATACACATTTTGCATCAAAACACATCATCAGTGTCAGAACATGATCTCACCATTCTGCAGTTTACAAGAACATCCTGTTAAAACAACCAACAAAGAAATAAGTCTCTTTTATGTAAATTTGGTTGTAAGTTGTGAGAAAAGAATTTCTTACCAGATGTGTGGAATATCATCTTCTTATGCACAGCAATAAAATATTTTCCACAGCCAATGCAAGCATTTTATTAGTAGTAGTAGTAGCAGCATCAGAGCCGGTGGCAGTGGTGGTGGTGGTGAACGTTTTTTCTTGTTGTGGGCCTTATTAACAATAAAAAGTGTTTGACTGTTGAAAATATTTTATTTCCCTTTTACAAAATCATTATTTCCTCATATGATTTCAGGAACTTTCAAAAGTATAAAGCTAAGAGTAATATATGGCGTATTTCTTAATTAGCTCAGTCTTTTAATGTCATCTACTGCTAGAAGGAAACAATCTCAGAGCTTAAGAGTGTGAGTTGTGCTGAAGTCAGTGGGTTAAGTCAAGAGGATGTTTAAAATACTGTTTCCTATTGTTTCCTCAGTTTCTCTGTTTTGTTCACATTTCAGTATAAGTTACCATCACAGCAACCATTTTGCATCTTAGTAATTACTCTGACTTCACTAAATAGCGAGCAGACCTCATCAATGAAACACACAAACGTCAGTGGTAAGAGGAGTATCATGTGACGTCCATGCAGTATATAGACCTGGATATCAGTGGCCTGAGTTTTCATGATCCTCTATTGGACATTGCAACTGAGTGAATTACACTTTTGCTTCATGTCTAGCAAGTTCCTGGTTCAAATCTCAGGCCATATTCGGACTATCCTGACTGCAGTTTTCCTGGTTTTTCTCAGTCATTCCGGACAAATACCACTATAATACTTCAAATTGGGACATGACTGCTTACTTGTACATCGTGTCAGATTCATTATACACTTATCATCCTACCATACAGTATGAGCTACCGACAGAATTGATAAGTGAACCATATCATATATTTATTCACATTCCATAAATCTTGATACAGATATGGAAATAATCATGTAAACATATCACAGTACAAACAGACAAATCATATGAATATAAAATAAAATTGTGTATTGTCATACCATGTCAGCATGCAATTTAAATCATCAGGGTTCGGATATCACCATTATAATCGCCATCCCTACAGTGCAATAAGTGTACAAGCAAAAAATTAAATAAAACTTAAATATAAAATCAAGATAATAGTATATCATTTATTAAAATATTCCTCCAAGCTGTAAAAGGAGTTATATAACAAAAATGTTTTTAAAGCTAATTTGAATTTATTTTTATCATTAGATAGATTTTTGATATCTGTTGGTAGATGATTATAGATCTTCATTCCAGCTTAATAGACTCCGCTGTGGTATACTGTTAAGTTTGCTGAGGGCAAGTGTAAGTTAGAATTTTGTCTTGTATCAATTCTATGTACTTGTGAATTTAACAGGAATTCATCTTTGTTCGTATTAATAAGTAAAAGTAATGAGTATGTATATTGTGACTGAAGTGCCAAGATGTCTAATTGTTTAAATAATTCACGACAAGGATCACATTTTCGTGAATTTGTAATCTCTCTAATTATTCTCTTTTGAATTTTGAAAATATCTTTACTGTAAGATGAAGCCCCCAAAATATTATTCCGTAAGAGATAATTGAGTGAACATGCATGAAATATGTGCTTAATACATCCAGGGACATGAACAGTCTAATTGATCTGATAGCAAAGCAAGCTTTATTTAGTCTAGTAGTTAATTCATTAATATGGTACTTCCAAGTCAAGGAAACATCAATAGTAAGTCCTAAAAATTTTATACTTCGAGTATTTGTAATCTTTTTGTTATTAAAAGAAATTTGCATATCAATTTCTTGATTAGTTTTAGTTACAAATTTCAGTAGGGTTGTCTTATCATAATTTAGGGACAGTAAGTTACATTAGAACCATTTATTTATTTCACTAAAAATGTCATCTATATCATATGTCAATTAATAAAAATATTCTTGTATGTATCTATTTATATGAGGTATACACAACTGAAACTAGTTCATGGCACTGCTGTAGCAGTTTATATGGCACAGCCACACATTTGACTTGGTAAACAGATTGACAGACACTTTTGAAGAACAATACAGTTGACTGGTTGATCCGTTGGTACAGATGACATCACAGCACTGCTTAAAATGTCATACCAGGTGGTGAATCTACCCAGAGAGAACCAGAAGGACATCAAGGGCACCCCTGCTTCTGGACTTCAAATCATCTAATAACACTCTCAGTGCAGACTGCCACTGTCAAACGCTTCAAAAGCTACATACCATGATCCTGAAGAAACTTCATGTTGACTCATTGATGGCATCACCCTGCTGCACAACAGTGCCCATTCCTTTGTGGTCCACAGATTTCAGGACAAACTGAATTCCATTCAACTGGTGGTGCTCAATCATCCTGCATACAGCCCAGGCTTTTTGCCACGTGATTTTCACATCTCTTGACCATTAAAGAAAACCCTCCAAGGTTGTATTTTCATGTTGGATGACAGTGTGCAGGGGGTCATTGTAGAGTAATCATGTGTAACACCAAGACCATGCTGCAGCACATGCACCAAGTAGTCTCCTGTATAACATACATTGTTATTGTGTTAACTGCAATTGTCCACATCCTTCCATGTTGCCAAATACTTTTATTTTCTATGCCAAGCAGATTTTAGGGACAGGGTATTCTCTGTAAGATGTGGTGTTCTGGTAGCTGTGTTCCTCAAGATTCAAGTCCTCTGAGATGCTATGTCATGTCAGCCAATAAGCAGTAACATTTTAAAGTAACATAATGCTGCCCTCATCTTCAGGGTACATAGTGATCAAGATGTCATAACATTCCAGAGAACTTGAATTTTCAGAACATTTTGTGTTTGCCAAATAACAGTAAGTATAATGTGTTTCTTTTCCAGCTCAGGGCCGCCAGTGCCACCTTATGATTATAATGGATTCTTGGCATCCCTTGAATTTGTTGAGAAATCATCAAGTACAGAATCATCTAACATTATACCAATAAAGACAACTGAGCCTGGTGTTATGAGTAAGTCAGGTGACATACTGTATGTACCATAATTTTTATTTATATTTTTATTTTTCATTCATTTATTTTTATTTTTCCTTCCTTGTCCTTAATTTATTCCATTTGTGTGCGTGTGTGTGTGTCAGGCCCATGTTATTGCACTTGTGGGTATCTCACTACCTTGAGGGCGGTTCATTCCCAATACCCCTATGCTCCTAAATGCTCTCTCGTCCCCCCCCCCCCCCTGGTGGTTCAACCCTATTGGCTGTCGTCACTGATGACCAGTCGCCGCCCTCACTTTCTGCCCTTACGCACTGTGGTTCATGGTTGCCGGCTTTCTTTTCTTCTTGGACTTTTGACCCTTGAGATGGGACCAATACACTGTCCCAAAATTTCGGTAAACAATTACCACATGACGCCACGTAATATCCCAGAAGAGCGCAGATCCCTGTATGTACCATAGTTCATAATTTATAGATGCCCAGAAATTGGATGACCATATTCTATATCACAAAGCTTCTGTGGCAGTGGAATTCAATGTAATTTTCTCAGGCTGACAGCTTAGTCAGATGGTTCAAATCAACCTGATGTCTGATATCAGAAACCTGCTGATGAAGATGGGATCAGTCTCTGAAATTGCGGTTTGAATTAAAACACTTGGCATGGCTTTTGGCCCAAGAAGATTTTATTGAACTGTGTTCTAGTCAATGAATATATAACTGCTTCAGGTAGTGTAGTGTACAGTTTGTAGTTACACATTAACTCTGTGGCACAGTTAACAAAACACCTAACCAAATATTAAGCCTTTTGTGGTGTTAAAACATTTATTTTTTATTTTACAGTTTTTAAATATGAAACTGTATGAGAATTCATCATACACGGGAGCTAACAATACTACATTCAGTTGTCTTTTGTAGACTTTGTAGACTTGTAGTCTTTTGTAGACTATTACCAATTTTATGTATATGCAGTGAGAGGCATATCACACATAATATAACTATTTTATCCATATGGCATGAAAGTGACGAAAAATGTTGAAAAGTTATAGGGGTACATCTTTTAGACATCACAGAAAAAACTATGGAGCCAGACAAAATGAGCTTTCTTTCAGTTGCACATATAGTAAGAAAGATACATATATCACATATCAGAGTTAAAAACTGAAGAAAAAGTCATATCTGTGACTTTGAACCATAATATTGTGCACTGTCCAGTAACAACTTGGCCTTCATTACTTTATTCATTTCATGTATGTCCACATCAATGTCTCATAATTTATTCTTAATACATTTTTCATTAAAGCCCAGCTTTCTTAAGATGTCTGTTTTTCTGTGTTTCAGTGGATGGAACAAGTGCTCCTCGTCATGTAACAACAAAACCAGGATGTGACATCATATACTCTGGTAATGACACAAGATCTGGACACTTCAACAGCCGTTCCTTGTCATGGAGACCCTCATGCAGCATGACATTTATAGGGAGACCTACAGATATAGTACATGTGTCACTTTTCAACTATATGCTCAGGTTGTTGGTTTGTATCTGTCAATCCAGTGCTGTTGATGGTCATGTTTATTACACATTTCTAACATAAAAGTGTCTCACACTGCAATGCCCACATAAGTCTTTGCTCTCAAAAAACACTGAAGCAAATATTGAACTCAAAAGGCACAGGTCCTGACATTGTCTTCTGTGTTGACTAACTGTACAAAAGTATATCATACTAATTTACACACACTATTTCCACACACATATAATGGTATCAGTATGTAAAAAATTGTGCTTCAGTATGCTTCATGCAATGCTCGATAGTCTGAGGTGCTGACAACATCAGTAAATAAACTACAGTAAAAGCTGGTTTATCATGGGCCAGGATGGCATAGTTGGTATAGTGACTTGCTATAGGCTGGATAGTCTGGAGATCAAATTCTGGTAGAGGCAAGGTTTTCTGCATCCATCCAGACCAACCCTGGGGCCTACCCAGCCTCCTATACGATGGGTGCCAGGTCATTCGTGGGAGCAAAGCAGGCGAGACGTGGCTTTAACCCGCCTCAATCTAGTGCTGAGGAGATCTGCGCTCTTCTGGGGTATATCGCAGCGTCAAGTGGTAATCCTTTACCAACATTTCAGAACAACATATTGGTCCCATCTTCAAGAGTAAAGAAGTCCAAGAAGAGTCCTGAGGTTAAAGAAAGAGTAGATTTGTACCTCTACTTCCTCTCTGTGCCTTCGTGGCAGGTTAAATGGTGAAGTTTACTTTTACCTTTTACCTTTATAAGCTGGTTTATCGAGCACCTCCAGGGCCAGACAGTTGATGGATATCAGTTTTCCAGATATTAGAATGTTGTACATAATATGTATGTTACTGTACCTAGCAACCTCACAAACTGACCTAACCATTATCTTTATCTCTTATACAGCAGTGTCAGTACTAACTTTAACCAGGGCTTCATCAGCATGTAAGCAGTGGAAACAAGTAACTCAGTGAACCAAACTGATAACAATAAACATAATTCTGATGACATACACATGCGTGATGGATCTGTTGTGTTCTTCAAGACAGGCAGAATTTCTCACTGAACGTAGTGACTAGGCTATGGTCTCAACAATTAGCATCTTGATTCCTGGCAAGGACAGAGACTTTTCTCTTCACCACTACATCCACTTTAGCTCTGGGACACTTCCAGCCTCCTGTCCAGTGGGCAACAAAATGCCTTTCCTCAGTATAACGTGGCCAGAGCATAAATCTTGCCACTGACCTCCCTCTAAAACCAAGACTCGAGTGCATGGAGGTATACCTTTGCTCCCTCATATTTCTGCAAGATGTGGTGCTGAATTAAGCACAGGGACACTACTTTCTACTGTGTAAGGTACTGGAAAACTTCACTGTGTCACCTTATATTTGTTCCTTGTTTCAGGGCACCATCTTGTCAGTCTGTTGTGGAAATATATGATGGTCCAGCTGAGGAAGGTGTGAAACCATCCAAACGATTATGTAGCCCACTTACAAAACATGCTCGGGATCCTAGTGGGAGGTGAGAGAGCAACCATCACAGAATACATACGTTCAGATTAAAGCTTTAATAGAAAGGTGCCACATAGAGTCATTTCATTCATTCTGTAGCATATCTCACGACACGTCCATAGCCTCCTCCAAAGTGAGTTCTCCATGGAGTATAATCTAGTGCTTCCTCTTTCAATTTCCAGTATCCTCTCTTTCCCTTAAGGTCATACTGTAGCTGCAGAAGTCTTCTTCCTCCTTTTTCTGTCACTTCTATCCTTCTCTCTTTCTTTCCTTCAAGAACATGCTTTAGAAGCAGTTACTATGCAAGATGTGACAAATCCATTTAGCCTTTCTCCTTTTTATTGTTTGTAGGACATTCTTGTGCTCATTGACTCTTTGTAATACTTATTGGGTCATTTATCTTAATAATATTTCTCTTAATATTATTCTGATTGATCCATTATACATGTGAATTCAGTCGCTTGTTTTCTGGTTTTTCCTGTTCCACTACCCTAACTAATCCATTACATAACATATGCATGTTCACTCGCAAAGTAAAATGCGCGTGAATCCTGAATAATAATAAGTCAGAATTGCTGGGACCTCATGCTTTTATGCCTTATTTTATTTGCAATTAATATAATCGTGAAACAAATTTGCTTTGTGAAAATTTTTTTAACACACTTCACTTCTAATAACTTGGGCATTTTATTTGTTTGTCATAATGAAATATGTATTACTTCCCCCCCCCTCCCCCTGCCTCCATTGCACCACTCAGGGATGTTAGCACTTTCCTGAATGTCCTTTCATAATACCTGCCTTCTTATACATGAATGTATTTGCTATATATTAAAATAATGCAGGTTCTTGGAGCAACAGACATTTGTGTCTTCTGACAACATGCTGATCCTGGTGCTGAGACGCCTCGGTCCACCAGCATCATCCACAGAAACCAATGCAGAATTTTTAGATGGAGCCTTTCTATTCCATGACGGTATGTTTCTCCACAAAACTGATATTTCTAAATGCAATTGACATAGCAGCATTGAAAGCTCACTTTAAAAATTTTATACAATCTCAAGTGATACATTCTAAATACAAATATCTGGATTTAGGGGTCCCAATAAAGAACAGCGGGTCACTTTCCCATGGTTGTAACATAATCCTGTAAGTTTATCTTTTCACTATACAAGTGGGAAATGAAGTACGTATCTACTTTTTGAAATGTACCATAAATTTTAACTGAACCTAAGAAAATCCACTTACATGTTAGTAAAAACAAAATTTAAAAAACTGTTTTTCTTGCATGTATTATGATTAGAATTTTCATGTAAACTCAGGTATATGTTCACTGTATATGTGTCTCCATGAATATTTCATTTCACTGTTGGTTCAGTGTTCATTAAACTGTTTACATATGTCATTTTATCTTCTTCAGAAAAAATGCTTGTCTTATTACTTTGAATAATTTTTCATCTTCAGATATCGCATTAAGATCTTTCTTATTTGATTACTTAGTGTTTATGGAAAGAGGTCATATTATTGTGTCCCTGAGGATGAGAGCTGTCACATGAAATTTATCACATACAAAGCATGCAGCTGCCAGGAATTTAGGATCTGTTTTTCTCCTGCACTTTCAATGTACATACATTATTTCATAGCAGAGTCTTGAACTGCTGATGTCCAGCTTCTAAGCAGGCGTTGCACCTTCTGAAAATTATTTCTCAATACAAATAGTATGAGTCCTGTGGGAACAAACTGCTATTTCTCGTGTATTATTGCAAGATTTGCTACAATGAGACACACTGCCTTTTTTCATTTATAACAAATAGCAGCAATATAATTTCATATTTTGAGAAAAACTTGTAGTAATTAAAGCAAGGCAGTGCCTGCCTTCATTATCAGTCTTTCCCCAACTTTCCAAAAACTTATTTTAACTCATTCAAAACCATAATGTTGGAATTATATATACTGGCTCTTCTAACACGACACATGCTATTTTAGAGCAAGTGGATGGAACGCTGCAGCCTGATACTCTCTGTGATGTTGACTACTATGGTCTCAGTAGTCCTTTGGAAGGACGGATCTCAAATCCAGGAACACAGCATCTCTTTTGGAACATTGAAGGGGCTCTCAGATGCTCACAGAAGTTCATACCAGCAGCAAATCAGAGTGTTACAATTACAGTAAGCAGTTAATTTGTAAGTTTATTAACGTTGTTGGAGAGGCTTTTACAATACTTCTGAAACTTCAGATTGGCGGTATAATGACTTCCAGAGTTTGTTATATCATGTGGAACTCTTAGATCTCATTTGCAAATTGTTAAAGACAATTTTTAAAAGTTATGAGGCACCTGGTTCCATAATGGTCTAAAGTACAAAACTTCAACTTTCATGAAAACCACATTTTCTTATAGTCTCTCTTGTCATCCGGAACAAAACTTAGTCTACCAGAATTTCACTGTATGATCAGGATAAGTCAGGAAAAGACAAGTGGCACATAAATCCCAGTTTTGAACACTTCATGCCATGGCCTCAGTTATGTTTCATCCTGAACATTAGCTTGTGAACAAATAAGCTATGTTTGAGTATGTTACACTTAACTCAGTCTTTTATTTCAATTTTTAAACCTCTGAAAACTATCAAGCCTGGCCTGGTTAAATTTTTCACATTCTTCCAGGTGTCAACCTTGGCTAGACTGTCCCCTGATCCTCACTGCCACACACAGTGTGGGGATGGAGGTTGTCACTGTGTAGCAAATCTACTTCCTCTCTCCCAGATGGATCATTTGCTACTAGTAACTGATTCTGGTCAGGCTGTATCCTGCCTCTGTGGAGATTTTCAGGTCAGTAAATTTCAATGTTGGAATACCAATGCACTGAATGGTACAGACAGATTTGTAGATCTATACTTTAAACTGATTTTGCATCATTGCATCACCAGAAACCTGTAACACAGTGTTTAATTGAAAATAATTTTACTTGAAATAACTCATTTTTTAAGCAGATATAATAGATTTTAGTTCCAGTTTTAGTTCTGTGGTGCAGTTGGTTGAGGCACTGTGCTACAAACCGGAAGGTCGCGGGTTTGATTCCTGATGGTGTCATTGGAATTTTTCATTGACATAATCCTTTCGGTCGCACTATGTCCATGGGGTCGACTCAGCCTCTAACCCAAATGAGTACCAGGAATATTCCCTGGGGGGTAAAGGCGGCCGGTGCATAGGGCTGACAACCTTACCATCTTCATGTCCCAATTGTCTAGAAATCTGGGGGCCTCAACCTCCTGGAACCCTAAGGGCCTCTCCAGGCCTGTAATGGGATTGCTTTACCTTTACTGTTACTTTGAATATCCTGTGTTTCACAAATAAATTTGTCATATTATTTGTACTGCATGCAACACATTTATGGCCATTCTCCTTACTAAAATTTTATGGACTAAGCTAGCCATTTTTCCATGAAGACTTGATTTTGAATTTACCGCATTTGGAATGAAGGTGGAAGAGAAAAGGTTAAAAACAATCAACAGTCACTGTATGTTTTGAGTCTTTTGAGTTGTGACATATTGCACCTAAAATATGTCTGCATTTTGGTGACATCTGCAGGCATAAGTTACATTTATGTGCACACCTGCAACAGCCTGTTTCTTGAACGGACTGATACTGGGATGCAGTAAACTTCAATCAAGTTAACAGTGTTGGCAATATATAAAATTCTCTTCACCTTTAGAGTATATAAATTATCAAGTAAAGTTGCCCCTGTGAATGTCATGAAGGTGTATGGAGGAGTGGAGATATAGCTTTGCTTATTCTTAACCTTTGCACTTGACAGAGGTGATGAATTATAACATTACTCAAAACATGCAGAGACAGGGGCCTGGCATGTAGCAGGCCTTGGAAAGATGAACTATGCCTGCAAATTTTCAGTCACAAAACATTAATAAGAAGACGTTCGGGATGAAATTAATCTTCATAAAACAAAATGAGGATGTGGAATAGATTCATCTGGCTGAGGTCAATGATCAGTGGTGGGCTCTTGCAAACAAAGTAACAGCCCTTCAAGGCTCATAAAATGGAGGAGTATCTTGACCAGCTGTGTATGAGTCAGCTTTGTGATGAGGTTTTTGCTGAGTGGAGACACTGTGTCAAATCACAAAATGTTTCATGAACATATGCTGCAGCATGGAGATTCAAGCCATTGATTTCCAGAAAATGAGCAGAATCTAGGCACTTCATGACAGTGTTAAGTGTAATGGAAGTCATGTGAAAACCACAAATAAATAAATTCTGACAAAGTAATGACGTGCTATTACCAATTACTAATTAAAACGTGCATCGAATCCAACAAAGTTAGTAGTTTAGATTACTTCTGAATTAATATTCCCCACCTTCTGAAATATTACAGTAAAGTAAGCGGCAAGTGCGTGAAATACTACACTATAAAAGCATAAAGGTTTTAGTTAACATTTCCCTTAAATTATGTAATTCTGAAGACTTTAATCATTTTGATAACATGTTATACTCTTATATTGCTACATTCTAGTGATGACCTTTTTCTGATCTGAACAAATTCAAGTAAATTTAAGTGAAGATGTGATAGTTACATTATTTCATTTTTATTTGCTAAGTAGAAAACTGCATACTTCATGATTATGGTTTCACTTAATTCCAGCAACAATGGCTTCCAGTGAGCCTACGCAGCTGGTCACCTTTAAAAGTTGTCTACTCAGTAGCACATTATAGCTGGAATATGAAGGGATTTGTGTTCAAGGCAACATACACCTTTAACAATGACGCAGTATGTGGACAGAGTGTAATCATGCAGCCTTCAGGTAACTTCAGAATGGGTAGAATCTATGAGGAATGCTGTCTTCTGGGATATGATGCCATATAGGGTGCTAGGAAATAACTAAAATTTCTCCAAACCACTGGTAAATTTCTACCAGCCTACATGGCATTACATTACAGGAGACATCATTCTTCATATTTACCGCTGTCAGCACCTCAAAATCTCTCAAATGTACACTATTTTATTCTCTTTACCACCATATACAGCATGAATTAATCACATTCATACCCAGAATTGATGTTGTATGTGAGAACAAACTACAACACGTATGTAGAAAAAATACAGTCAATCAGTATCAATGTTACATTACAGTGCCAACATCTAGTAGAATTTCAGCATTTATATTTTATCTGTCTTGTAACCCTTTGGTATTGTATTTTAATTTTATTTTCTGTATGCACATCCACAACAACATTTTGTATCAAAAACATATCACTTTTTATCAGTTTTCTCCCTGAGAATGGCTTCTGTAGACCAAAACAATACAAGACGAGGAATTACTACAACATAACAAATAGTTAATATGAATATATGTGCAATTGGTTGGAACAAATAAAATATGATGTATTATTATTAATTTACTGCATGGAATGCATATGATATTAAGCATAATTCCCTTGTATACAATTATGTGTGACTTGAATGTTATTTTTAAATGAAATTTTCAGGAGAAATTATGTCCAGAAATGTGTCTTCTGTAAGTATGACCTTAAACTACTACTTCCACCAAGAATGCACATGGCTTCTGGATTCCAGAGTTGAAAGGCAACTAACAGTTCAACTGGCAACCCATCAAAATCGTGAGTCATAGCAAAGAACGCTATGTATATGATACAGTTCAGTTACAAGAATGAATGGGAAGCACCAACAAAACTGTGATAACTTTTTCTTTTGTTTTTGCTCAAATATACTTTATTTATTTTACAGATATCAAAACATGGCATTTATAGTTTCTATAAGCACTACAATGGTGAAATAAAAGAACATCTCATGACATACTTTGAAGTACTTTATAAGTATAGTTACAAACTACCTTCTGTTATTGGAAAAAAATGACATACCTACACTATTTTCAGATGCTGAATGTGCATAGTCACATCTGCAGTGTTGTAATGCAGACCTTGTTATAAAACTGATCCATATTGGACACCAGAATGGGAATACTGACTTGAAAATCTTATCAGCAAACCTTATGTTGCTTCTTGTGATACATGTGTACTGTTTGCATCTGCCATTATGGAGCTACAGTTCTGCTTTGTGTTGAAAACCTTGAATTTCAAGTTTTCTTTTTTAGAAACATATTCTCTTTCATGTTACAGGTTCAGCTTGCCTAACAATGACCTAACTATGCATGAAATAGGGCATTAAACTTCATGTCTTATCTTTACTCATTTTTACTGGCTACGTCAGATTGCAAACACCCATTTATTGAACCCTGTTGCCAAATTCACCAAATACTAATGTCTTGTACTAATAATATGCAAGCAAAAGTTTACCTGAATTCTCTGGTTATTGTATATTGCTCCCTCAGATATGTTGTCCACTATGCTGACTGAAAATCTAACATAAAGGTAAAGTCCTTGTGCATGCCATGAAGGTACATGGGGCAGCAGAGGTAGCTCCATGCTTTCTGAACCTTGGCACTAATGATCATTAAGTGTTCTAGAACTTAATAATTAATTCCTTTCAGCACTTTAACAGTGGCTAATGAAATTGATGACTGCAGCACACACTTGTGAAAATACAAAACCACTAATATTGCAGAACATTAGTAGCTTAATAACTAGTTTTTAAATCAATGTTCAGTCAATTCTTGTTACTGTGCCCAACACTGTTTGAGATACAGCAAAATTCCTTTAATCCAACATCCAAGTATTAGGAGATCCTGATAACCTGGCACTTGAGGAAACTAGGCCCAATACTGGAAGTTTTGCTTTTTACCAGAAAAAAAGCTTCATCAGTCAAACATGCAGATCTCAGAAACATGTTCAAATAGGCCTTCAAGAATATCTTTACATCAACCATTGTGGTATCTCCTGATCCCTTGAGCCTTACTGCAACTTCTTCAGCTATAAAGACTCCAGTAAACACATAAGAAGAGCCTGATGACCCTGAACCAGCTGATGAAGGAGATATCCAAATAGAATACTTCTTTGATTAGTTGTACAGCCCAAGTATAGGAGCAGCAACACAAAATTACCTGTAACAGTTCAGGTCAGGGTAGGTACCTCTGATAATCTGGAATATTCAATAAATCGGCACCTCTCCAGTCCCATGCAAGTTGGATTAACGAAATTCTGCCGTATATTATTGTAGTAATAATTGGAGTATTATGACTTTGCAGGTCCATGTACAGCCTGGAATGTCAGTGTCCATGCATATGAAGAAAACAGAATTGATGGTGTTGGCCAGCTGCTCCACACATTTTGTCCACGTGACCATACTAAAGAATATTCACCACCTTGGAGAGTGAATACTGTGTTACTTAGGTAAGATGTGATTCATATGTTCATTAAACAGTGCATTTTAGAAATGTCTGTAACATCTATGCAGTAGAGTTGCAAGGTAGCTTTCCTACTGTGTGAGAGGAAGCACCATGATAAAGGACAGGAAGCGCAACAGGCTGGACAGTAGGTTGGCTGCCAGTAATTGTTGTCAGTGCAAAGCACATCTATTGCTTCATCCTCCAGTGGGTGTGAAACCTCTCGAGTCCAAACCTTCACTGGAATATATGCTGCCATTACCATCACTTTAACTGTTATTGTTGCCATCAAAACAGAGTTTATGATAAAGTTTGTGTTTTTCATTATGGCATTTATGGTACGAATGAACACCATAAATGTGTTCCTGAAGCTGACAAGTCCCATTCAGACTCAGTACCTCCAGATTTTCATCAACTTTCGTAACGGTAAGCCTATATTCTGAAGCAAAGCTGAAACAATTTTATATAATAATCAGACACATTTCATGTGTTAATAAATATCATACATCAGACTGTCTTACAGATTTAAAATAAGGCCAAAGGAGTTGTTACTATACGCAGACTTTAAGTAAAAAGACAGGATATTATGAATAGTGAGTTTGGAAGGATGTAAGAGGAAGTGCTAATTTTGTGGAATTCTCCAAGAATTTTCATGAATAAAATGAAAAAATTCATTAAAAACTTAAAGACAGCCAGTCTTAATTGTGACACGTGCATTTCAAGTAGTTCAGTCAGTAAAGCAACAGTCTGCAGACTTGATGGTTAAAGTCTGATACTCAACAAGATGTTTCTCAAACTGGAGTCTTCTGGAATATGATGAGCGTCACATTCCAGAAGACTTGAAACTTCAGCAACACTGCTGTGAGACTCTCAAATCTAACAAGATGTGTTTTTCTTTTTTACCACATATAAAATAGTTCTGGGCCCCAAGCTTCCTACCCAGGGGGTACTAAGGACTCTTCCTGGATATAAATACAGTTGCAGTGTGAAACTGACATTTTACCTCCATCCAGTGTGAGATAAAGGATGAAAGGTTTTATTTCCACACAGTTTACATGCCCCCTTTATAAAAGGAAAGGCTTCAAATTTGTTACATCTACTCATGATAGTTTACAATTAAATTACCTAGTGGAATGCCTACTGAAAATTCAGTGGGAAAATTTGACAATTACGATCTCTAGCTATCACATCCACAGAAAATCTTTCCATTGAATCATTCCTACATATTAAAGCCCCATAATGACTCTGTGCTATCATGATTTCTCTGAACATGCTTACTTTCAACCTAAATAAAGTTTCTGGAAAGACAGTTTGATAGAATAGGCATAATAACAATGAAAAAATACCTTTTGGAGGTCTAAAATCAGTATTGTAATTTCACCTGATGTCAGTGTAAATCCAACTGAAACGGTGCCATTTATTGTTGTTATCTTCTGCCTCTATTTCTGACTGAGACTGGTTTCACATTTGGTTTCCACAGAACCATCATAATGATGAAATTATAACCTTACACCAATTCTACTACTAGTTCTTTTTGTATATAATAACAATTATATTACCACTTACAGGTTAAAAGCCATGACAAGGACTCTTCCACAGTATGCCATTCGATGGAATTCACAAATAGTACGGGCCAATACTCGTGTGTCAGGCCCTACAATATCGCCAGTTCACAGTGCAGGTACAAGCACTCTCATTCATGTGATATGGACTTGTATAAGCATTGCACTACAATCAATAGTATCAAAATAGAACAGTAAGTTGGGCTTGCATAATTTCCAGAGTCCGCTGCTCAATCAGGACACTATCAATAACTTCACTACGCACCCACTTAGTGCAAGCTCTGCACTGAGACAGATCTGTGCATTTTAGTGAAGTGTGTCAGAAAGTGTGTGTGTGTGTTCAAGTGTGAATGATGTGTAAGTTTGTTGCTCAAGTGTTCACAGAAAGTTAAGAAAGACAAAGAACAAATTTAAAATGTGCCATTGTAAATATCTTATTACTTAAATACCAATTTCTTCCTGATGTGTGAATAACAACTGATGTAGTCATAACGAACTCTTAATTGAGGTGCTTGTCCACACACATATTTTAGTACCACTGAAGGACTCGTCCAGGATTTTTCATTTTTACTTATGTCTTACAAACTCAAGAATTATAGTGAGGCTTCCACCTTAAGAAACATCTGTTTTGTCGGACCACTCTATCACAGTCATATCTTCCATGCATGGATTAGTGTCATATTAGTGTAGCACGTGGTATAATATGGTGCAATTAACAGTAATTTTGTAAACATGACTTCTGTTGACACACTCATATTGCAGTCATTCTGTACTGCTTCTGTATTATTCATCCTTCATCCCAAGGGTCCGTACTACAATACATGAAAAAACTTTGTTGTTGTCACTGTGAGAGAGAGAGTGTGTGTGTGTGTGTGTGTGTGTGCGCGCGCGCGTTAAACGGTATTTATTCAGATACAAGACAAAATGCTTTTTCTAATTCATCATCTGAAAAATTGAGGGGCGCCTTGTGATTGTTCACAAAGTTAAGGTTTTGTACAGCTACTGTCCTGAAAATTAAGGTGTGGGCCTTCGGCCAAGCACTTACTGGGATTGTGGGTTCAAATCCCATGGGGGGGGGCGGCCGAGCCGGCAGA
This sequence comes from Coptotermes formosanus, assembly GCA_013340265.1. Taxonomy (NCBI): domain Eukaryota; kingdom Metazoa; phylum Arthropoda; class Insecta; order Blattodea; family Rhinotermitidae; genus Coptotermes; species Coptotermes formosanus. The sequence goes on from BLKM01002183.1 coordinate 4,302,943, forward strand.
TAGGACGAATTTTGGGTTGTGTGTTTTGGTCGGTTTGGGGGAGACCGACGGAGGGG
>BLKM01002183.1:4303073-4313743 GCA_013340265.1 Coptotermes formosanus
CCCCCCCCCCCCCCCCCCCCCCCCCCCCCCACGGATGTTTGTCTCTTGTGTGTGTTGTCAGGTAGAGGTCTCTGCGACGGACTGATCACTTGTCCAGAGGAGTCCTACCAAATGTGATGTGTCTAAATGAGTGTGATCATGGAACCTCAAAAATAAGGAGACCTAAGCCCACATAGGGCTGTTCAGCCACAAACAAACAAAACTGTCCTGAAAATTGGAGTGTGTGAAGCAGGGCCACCTTATGTCGTGTAAATGTGGTATTCACTACTGGAGGCATATTACACGTGCGATAGTGTCACAAAAAATGCTGAATTAACATGTCAGGTTTGTATGGCATACCTAGCAGATGGAAGCATGAACAAAAATCATACATGAATTTAATGCTGTTTGATGAGTTCTGATTTAAATCTCAAGCCTTCACCATTCTTTTATCTGTTAGCAGTATTGTTAACTGCTGATCAGCAACAGGGAAAATTAAACATTCTGACATGTAAGATATTTTGAAGGCATGTTGCTTCTAGAGGCTTTTGTTCCAAAAACACAGTGTTTTACAAAGTACCAGCATTTACAATTTCTGGTCAAGTGTTTCATACGGTTCCTAGCGATTTTGAAACTAAGTATGAAAGCAATAATGTTCACAGTCAAATAGAATTTATTCCAGAACCAGAGGAGCAAAATTATGGCAGTGTTCCTCGTAAGAACATGGCATGGCACTCGAGAGACGTGAGTAATCACTAAATTCCACCAGAAATCATTCCACAGGTTGTCAGCCCAACAGAATTTTACATGTGTTCAGTAAAGTCATATTGCTTTTTCATGAAATCCATAAACCATCTGTTTGTAAACATTTCAGCATTGATACTAAACCTGAGACCCACTTTTGCTATAAAAATAACACAGGACAGATTTGAAGCATATGTGAACATTTTTATTCTGAGAAAAAGAGTATGAAATCATTATACACTGTCAATTTTGGCAGGTTCTATTAGTTGTATATTGCATCTAGGATTGCAGTGCTGCAGGACTTTGTCCATCGCTTCATACTCAAAAAAGAATAAATGTTTCAGAAACTGGGTCTGTTCCCATCTTCATGTGAAAGGTTTGGAAGGCACTGTTCAGTTGTGTCCCACTACAGAGCAACTTTTAATTGCTAGACAATCCATGTCAGTTAAGTACCTACATCCACACACCTAGGATCAGAGTTTATCAGTGGCAGACGATAGAAAGTAAGTAATAAAAATTGGGGGAAGACCCATGAGGACCTGAAACAACATAAATGCTACAAAACCAACACCTCCACCCACAAACATCGATTTGGAAGAACTTCTATCTAATGTTCACCTTCTATGGAAGAAAAATTGAACTTACAACAGAAATTAATAATGACATTGTAACATGTGCGGATCCTAATGGTCATCCCTTTTAGTTGCTACTTACTTGCTAATTAGGGGAAACCAGATGGGTGAAATTTCCAAATTTATTGGCCCACAGGACCCGTTATATCTGCCATATAAGCCAATTCCTTGTATTTCCTACACTTAATGTTAATTTGAATTAGCAAATTCCTGGCTTCATACCAACCCATCCATTGTCCTTATTCATAAGCTTGCTGGGCCAGTTTACATTTTTAAAACTATCTTTGAGATGATGCGTTTGCTGCTGGAGATGCGTGGCTAGTGGTCTGCCCTTTTCACCAGCTGAGGATGGGCACAGTTCCAGTTTCCAAAACACTGTGTTGTTTTTCATGAGATGACAAAGACCACGAATCTCCTAATCCTAAATCATATTGTGATACCCCTCATCCCTAGGTTCTTCAAGTACTGAATGAATATTTCAAGCCAGCCTATATTCCTGAGGATAATTTTTGAACTTGGGTACCTTACATGAGGATCCTTTGGGTTTCAACCTTCCTCTCAGAGCAACAAAGTTTATCCAGTGTCATACTCTAGCACAGGCACACAACCAAAACACTGCGTTCATCTCCCTCAGTAACACTGCTGATTACAGTTTAACACAATATTAAAGTAGCACATTAATGAGAATTTCCACATTGTGTGGCACAATCCTGAACATCTTGTAGAATGAACAAAGTGTTTTTTTTAGACCTACATGGTATCACACAGGCATTTTGACATCAGTGTTTCAAGAATCCAACTAAAACAAAGTGTGATTTCCGGCTTGCACCACGATGTTTATGAGATCTGCACTCTTCTGGGGAATTACGCAGTGTTGAATGGTAATCCTTTACAACATTTCAGGACAACATATTGGTCCCAACTTCAAGGGTCAAGAAGCCCAAGACTTCTTGACCCTTGAAGATGGGACCAGTACATTGCAGCAAAATGTTGGTAAATGATTATCATTCGAAGCTATGTAATTCCCCAGAAGAGCGCAGATCTAATACATAGTGTGAGCACCATCATCAGACATTTCTTAGTTCCACAGCACTTGGCAGACATACTGGATGATACATAACACCTATATGTACTTAGTATTTAACATTTTAACTCATTCTGGACATTTTGGTGTGTAAAATATTTTTAGGATAAAGCAATACAGTAAGTGACTTCGCACACTCACCCGATGATGGTCCAGCCATACTGAAATTCATAGTGATATAAGTGTACAAGGGATGATGATGTATTCAACTGAAATATATAGCCATAATATTCTTTGTGTGCAAACTGACAGTAACTTCAACTGAAAATGACACAGTGAATCAACTACCTGTAAACTACGTTCAACATGCTGTCCTATGCACAGAAACACAGAGCACACTTTCTGGGGAAACTTAACAGACACCAAAAGACAGTCTCTTGTAAGGAAATATTCAGAAGTTTAATATTCATCGTAATTCCACCAAATACACCACTTTATCATTTTTTGTGGAAAATAAGCAAAAACTTGGAACACATTTAGATATACAGCACATGGGCCAAAATCATACATGTCACTTATATGTACTAAACAGTAATCTCAATAAATATGAAAAAAGGTAACTACACCTTGATGAAGTTATTTAATAATCTTCCACCTACCATAAAAAGTGCAAGTCATAAAAGTATGTACACCAGCATTACAGGCATACCTATTACCTGCTGACCATCAGGCTCTCTGTTATTTTGAGTATTTATGTGACAACTTAAGCAATCGGACCAGTAAAATAAGTTGGCAATGGTTTGACTTCACCACTTCACAGAACCAGTTACAAAAGTGTACTGTCATAAAAGATGCAAGTTTCTAAGCAACTGTAAATTTATGCAGTCTCAAACAAAGCAATCTTGTGCTTGCACATACAAATTATTTTGACATGCCAATTTCCTGGGACAAGCATCTTCAAGACTTTCATTCAGAAGCATGTGCATGGTCTCCAACATAATCTAATGTTTCTTCTGAATGAGTACATAGTGATTGCTTCGGCATCTTCTTTAACAAGGAACCAGCTATCCAAATTTCCTCTCCAGTCAATATACTATCCTTCCCCTAACCCTGGCCTCCAGATCAGGACTTGCCACATTCCACAAAGAACTACCACCCTCTGAATGAGGCCTGTGCTACATGTAGTTCATTCAGGGTGCCTTAATCTGGAGTTCTGCGCAGCGCCATTATAAATAGCGGGCAGCCAATCTAGTGCGCCAACCACCCATAATGTTTGTAACATCTATCATGCAGCGTCTGAACGTAACACACCACATCCTTTAATACCAACCTGTAGCAGGTAAACCTACGATTACAAAGAGCAATATACCTCGCGGGAGTTGTGGTTCTCACACTGGTATTGCCAAACACTTCAATGGTCTGACATGAGGCGCTATGTCGTTGGGCGAGAAGTTCCCGACCTTGCGAAATTCAGGCAGTTGGAATTATTGACCCAACGATATGTGGTCACATCCGAAGACACTCGCCTTTTCAGCAGTTTATTTCATAACTAAACTGAACGTTGTGCTCGACTACCAGCGGGTGAAATCTGTAGTACGCCGTTGGTAATCCGTCATTATATTAGCCATGGTTCCGGGTTTGCGGGAAATTTTCTCTCGTACAACGTATGTGCAAGAGGGAAAAATAAGTTATAACTGTATGCAGCCTGGTACGGCATAACGAATTTTTGTGACGGAAAGTGTAATGACGGTGGCTGATTGTGACGTTATCTGAACATTTCAACGCGAACATTAGTGCAAAACGATGGTGAAGATGAGCCAAGGCACGAAGGAAAGACTCTCCTTGGTCATAAACGCAGCACAGTTTGTTTTCCGCTGGGGTTTCGTTCCAACGATTCTTTATTTAGGTGTGTAAAGCGAGTGCTGCATGTGATGGAAGTGAATTTGTGTGTCCTTCATGGATTAACTCATCTCTTTGCACTCGGTTTCAGGATACAGGAAAGGATCGGATGCAGGGATGCCGCCTCTGACGCTTATGAAGTAAGCGATTTTTGTTTAGTATTTGTTAATGTAGAAGACATTTTGTTACAGAAGTGGGAGTATTGTACAGTACAGCGAATGTTAGGTTATGTGTGCTGTTTGTTTGCTTTTCGTATGATAGTACTGTTTATTAGTGTTATGTGTATGTGAAGAACATAACATTAGCACTGCACCTTCCGGTCTCTTGGTGCACAGACTAATTAATGGGTTTGAAATTGGTTCATCTTATGGCGCAACGGATGAAATTTTCAAAATGTACAAAAAATTAGTTTTGGTTGTGGTATTTCCTCCCCACCGGAGCTTCGTACATGAAGAGTGGGGTGCTATGAAGCTGTGAATAATGTAGCCTATTTCCGTGCATTCCTACCGTTTGGGAACTGTAGCTTCTGGGTAAGAATTACAAGTTGCATTGTAGGAATAGCAGTAGATCTCCTAGTAACATGCTACATGTGTGTAACTTGTGTCATTTTATTTGCAGCAGTAGGTCTAGTTGCTCAGAACTTATGTGGTACATAACTTACAGTGTTATCTTAATTCTCAGTTTACTGTAATGTAATATTCATAAGACAATGAAATCTTAGTTCAAAGTTTAAATACCTGGAAAGAAAAAACACTGCAGTGATAGCGCCACACATTAATTCGTTCAGTAGAGTGAGTAGTGGATTAAACATTCATTTTGAGAGGATCAGTGTGCAAGGTATATCCTGAATATTCAAACATGCCACATTTGAAGGCAGTTTGTTACACCACATTGTTCTTTGCTTAAGTCAAGTGAGGTAAAATTAGCTTAGCCTAAGATGGGGATTCATATTTTACATTTCAAAGATAAATGTTTTTTTAATTAATCATACAACTGCAAGTTAGATATGGGGAAGAGGATTCACTCTGTAACAACCATTAGTCACTCCATAAATGATGGAAACTATTATTTTAGGCCACAAGTATGGCAGTGTGGAAAATGGAGTATACACATTTGAAAGCACATGACACGTCATACTTGCATGTATGGATAGATGGATAGAGAGAGAATTTTCTTCTGAAGTGTTTTGAATGGCATCCCACGCAATTCTGAAAGGCATGTTGTAGAACAGGAAACAAGAAATCTTGTGTTATTTTTTCATTTGTTATCAAACTTTGGATAGAGGGCAAAATCCATAGTCAAAACTTCAATCAAATGTTTTTGCTTATATATGAAGTTAGTAAAATATACCATGCATTCATGCTAAGAATACAGTAATATTCTTAAACTGGACTCTTTTCCGTGTACTCTGATATGCCTTTGTGGATATTATGTAGTCATAATAGTTGTACAGAGTACAAATTCCATGAACTGAGGAAAAATCTGAGATTTGATATTTTCAATTGTAATGAACCTAAAGGGCTCAGACTTCATGACAGTTTCTCCAGATGACCATTGAGCACACAAAATTTAAATGAGTACACAAATTTTTTTCTGTTTTTGTGCAATTTGACTTGGAATTGCCCCTTTCCAAAAGGACATGGTCTACCCATATTGATATAACATGCAACAAGACAGGATAGACCATATGAAGTAGAGACTGAATACCAAATCTGATTGATAATTATTTAATATCCATGTATTAATAATATTGTATCGCAGATGTTTTTGGAGTAGTCCTCACAGTTAAATCAGGGGTTCACAAATTTTCCAAAAATCTAGGAACCGTCTCATAATTCAAGGTGCGAGAAGGGTGACATGAAGCAAGTTTCATACTGAGGACCCACAAATATTAGGTGCCACCATACAAAATTAGATTTGTGCAGCCCTGTAGTAAAGGTACTATGAAAGTACAGAAGTCTGTAGACTTTCAGAAGAGTTTGCAGCTAATCTTGTTTCAGTTCATGGATGGATGATGACACTTAAAAGAATGGCCCCAAGGTTCATTATGCTTCTCTGTCAGGCATGCACACACTGGGGTGTGGAATTTCATGTTGCATATGACCAGGAACTGCTGGGTATTGATACTGGGTTTTTGTGTAAGCCACTTAACCGTGAAGATAGAGATGGCCATTTATCCAAAATATCAACAGATCAGGTTCCATTGTCAAAGAAAGGGAACAGTGTTCAGTGTAGACAGTAGTAACATGCAGATGGCTAGACATATCCTCCTTGTGTATTAGTTTTATGCACTTTGTTTGAAGGATGCATAAAAAGTAGATAAAATCCAGCCATTTCTAAAGAATCACTCATGAGCGTGCAGTGGTTTATGCTGGACATAATGCGTTGATCAGATACCAAATTCAGTATTTGAAGTACCAGTTTGAGTCATAATATTCCAATGAATTACATTTCAAATCATTGAAAGTCTAAGTTTAAATATATACTGTGAGTTGCATATGTTACAGTGGTGAGTGGTGTTTGTGAGCATCTAAATGTTATGTTTCTATGTTCCTGTGATGTCAGTGTGGGGAGTGTCATTTTTGTACTCTGATAACGTCAGATTTGTTAGCAGTCTATAATTTTGCGTGTTTATCAATTCAAAGCTGGGAGCCAAGGATGACAATGGATAGCGGAGAATCGTAGATGGGGCCATTGCCCACCAAGGGCTGTAGTGTCACAGTGGCGGTGGTGGGGATCCAAACCCTTTTTTATCCCAGGGTTTCGCTAAGGCAAAATCAAGCTCCTTGTCCATTCAAACAAAGTGATTTTTTTAAACTGAAATATGTGGGGTGTGAAATGTGGTATATGCTTTTGGCTCTTCACAGATTTTTGGGAATCTTTGAACTTGTTGATGCAAAGAAGTATTGCCTCTGTCACTTGCATATTATACTGCAGCTCTGTAGCTGTGTGTTGATCAGGCAAAGCATCAAAAGAAATGGTGGGAGTTTAAGTTGGCTACCTGCTGCCCCTTGCTACCTAAAATGGATGCCTCCCATCCATCAATGTAATAAACTGAGAATGCTTAGAGAGAGAGAGAGAAAATACAAATGACTTCTGGTGGGAGTGAAGGTTCGGTATAGTAGTGACCAGATTACATGCTAGCTGAGCTCACAAACACAGTGAATAGCTGCAGTTGGCATGGCATGGTCGCTACTAGGCTGACCACATAACAGCCAGGCTGTGTTATGCCTCTTTAAAAACAATTTCTCTGTTGGGAGTACATTCATAGTGTCAGGCAGTGTGGGTATTTTTGAAATGAATATATGTAGTTATGCTTGGTAGTGCATGCACAGTGCTTCCCTTCTTAATAGCTTGCCTTGTTACTCCCCCATGCCAACAACTAGCAAGTACTGTGGTCACGACTGTGCCTTCTAGGCAGATGGGTGAGCGACATTCTGTATTCATCCTTCCCTGACATGTATAGTTGGAATTACAAAGTGGTTAGTAAGTTAATGTCATTTTGTATTATTTATTTCTTTTTCACAAGAGAAATTCATTAAAGCATTATTAATTATTATTCACAATATGTTCAAAATTGTATTCATCAAGGCGGCTTGAATTCTAAAATTGTTAAATAAATCTGTAATTTTAGTAACCTTTTCCACAAATGTCAACATTTAAATTCTTCAGCCATGGGGATACTCAAATTTTGAATGCCCTGCCCAGTAAATAAAGCTGAATGTGCAGTCACAAGGAAAATTCTCAAATCAGGTGCCATTAAAATTAGACCACTCCACCAATCTTGCAAGCCTGAAATCTTGAATTTACGATGTTGTGCAGAATATTGTCAAAGAGGCAGCATTTTTTGCAAAAATTTGGTTGCCTGCATAATCTCACGTGGTTCTAAATTTGACCTTCGCAGGCTGTGGAGGCTGTCTAAATTGTTGTGAAGTGGGACAGGGCAAAAAATATGACCACTGTTAGAAATTGCATATTTGTTGCTTCTTAATCCTGCATATATTATCTAAATGTGATGTACATGGAAATGCATTTCTTGCTTAGACCGTCTGTTGTCCAATGTTTGGCCATGGCCTGGTTGTTAGTGGATAACTGTGTGAATGTAAACAAGTTTATTGGCTAGGTTCTGATCAGACCATGCTGGTACTACTACTACTACTACTACTAATAATAATAATAATAATAATAATAATAATAATAATAATAATAATTGTATCTCTATTCAAATTTTGATAACAAGCTTTGCTGTTAATTCAGAGTAGCCCATTTGCAACTTTGTTTAAAAGGAGGGGCTTATGGACTCTGTTACATAGCAGCCTGTTCCTTAAATGCCCTGACAACAATGTTCACATTATCACACGTGTGAGACTTTTCAAAACAGTTATTGAGTCAGTCCATTCAGTAAATGTTTGGACTTGCACTATGGCCACACATCAGATTTTGCATTACAGCCAGTAAATTATCTTGTGTATTGAGGTGTTTTTTGATGTCCATTTTCCTCATTTATCTTATATACTAACCACTGTCCATATTTTATTTCAGCTTGTTGTGGCAGTAAGGAAGGAAACACTAATAAATTTCAGCATCTTACATAGTATTTTCTGTAATTACATTACTGTTTATCATATTGACAATGGATTCAAATAAAACTACAAAAACTACATCTAATGCATTTTATTTTACTTACATAAATATATGAAGAACGCTGGAAGAACACTTCATTGAGATTTAATTTCTGCATTCACACCTTTCAGTTAAACATAGGCCGCCTATGTCTAGAGCCTTTGTGTGTGTGTGTGTGTGTGGGGGGGGGGGGGGCATTAACGGTAAAGTTCACCGTAGAACAGGCCATGAAGGCCCTGAGGGGCAGTAGATGGGAGTGGGTGATCAATTCCACACCCCAGCCATTTTACGCCCAGGAGGGTGACTAATTACCGAATTGTACAGGAGGCTGGGTGGGCCCCAGGGCCAGTCTGGACAGGTGTGGGTGTAGGGAGGGAGACATTTCATATATCTTAACATTACTAGTCACAGCTTATGAGGTCCATTATTTTACACAGCTTAGTCCACCCACTGATTCACCCACATACATGTCATTGCAGAGAGATCGTCAGGTCTGTATCATCAGCTTTTGAATTCACAGAAGATACAGTCTGTTTTATATTATACATATTATATACGTTATATTGCTCAAGCCCCCGAGGTGAGTGAACATATTTTTGTGTGCTCCAGCATGTGACATACTTTATATGTGTGGTGTTTATTCTTTTACTGCTACCTAATGGCAGCTAGGAGTGAATTGTAGTGCCTGTGCCTTATGTTTTCATTGTGCTTGTTGACAAATTAGTGACAGTGAACATGTGTTCTATACCTCTTGCGGGAAATCATCTTTTCAGTGTGAAGCCCATACCAAGCTCCTGTAATCGACATAAAATGACAACACAACAGATAGGCCTCAGAGCTCGTTATCTGTGTCTGGTGCTACATATTCCAAGTCTGATTGAGGTAAAAAAGTAGTATCTCCGAACATTTCACGACTTGACTGTGAAACGTTACAAGGCATACCAGGTGGACAAGAGAACCTTCCACCACGTACAAGTGATTGCAGTAGACCCATGCAGGAATTGTCTCACATGCACACCACTGCAAAAAATTACACTGCTTCACTTGAAAGTCAAAATTATCTATGAAAACCTGGAAATGCTGAAGATCTACAGAGTGGAAAAAACCCATTTGGAACCAAACGTATGATATCAGGAAACAAGAAGCGTGTAAACTCGTTGCGGCGGAATACGGACACTACTGCAGCAAAAATATCACTTTTGTATCTCACAGTCGATGGAATTTTTTTACTTTTTATAGTTTTAACGTCATTTTATCGTGGTATCATTTTTCTGCCTTCTTATACAATTATTTTATATTGTATAAAAGTTTTACACATGTCAAGGTGAAGGCCTTCCCCTATGATTATGCAGAGCCTGTAATGTTCTCGGATATGAAAGAGCCTGAAGATGGCTTCATAAAAGCCGAAACCTGGTTGCTCTGAAATGAATATCAAATTTAGAGGAAGTTGGTGGTGACTGATTATTTCGTTGAGAAAGAACACAGTACCTGGAATTAATTTTTGCCTCATTGTGAAGTAATTTTGAGTGGTAAGTACGATTACCATTAATTCTGGGGTACCTGTGCTGTAAATGTAGTCCATCGTAACGCACGAACATATTTACACACGTTTCACACAATAAAAGCTACCCAATTAAGTGGTAAGTATAATTGCCACCTCAAAGTCACTTTCTTGCCACAAATTGTAATGCGGTGGTTAGAATGCATAACGACTGCGTAGGAATGTTTGGGCGGTTAAGTACGCACACCATTAATACGGACGCATCACT
>BLKM01002188.1:0-101640 GCA_013340265.1 Coptotermes formosanus
TGTGTGTGGTGTGTGTGTGTGTGTGTGTGTGTGTGTGTGTGTGTGTGTGTGTGTGTGTGTGTGAGAGAGAGAGAGAGACTTTTGTGATGTGTTACAAAGGGGGGATTTGAAATAAGATAATGTCACAGACTCTTAATATAACCAGTATGAATCCGTGCAGAGCTGCGTAGACTTCTCATAGTCTACCTAGGCAATTCGCCAGCTATGGAAAAGTGGGTATAGAGTGGCCTGTACTGTTACCCTTTCCAGTATAGCCTCAATTGCGCACATTGTTTTTTTCTTGATGGACAGTGTAATGCCACAAGCACAAAGAATCAAGCTATTCAAAAGCAGATTATATCAGTGAGATAATACTATTATTATTAAAATTCTACTTTCATTATAGCAAAGTAGTACGTAAATGAAACATTATTTAACCTTTTAAAGCCTAGCGGTAACTTTACATACCTCCAGGTTTAACATTAAAAAATTCTACGTGGTGCCCAAATTGCGTTTATGTGTTTTGTACGGATCTCAGAACAAACAGCAACTTTTGCCTTATAAAACATCAAGAGACTGGTTTTTATAACCGAAGTGGAGATTGTTTACAGCGCGGTACACACTGAGTCCTTATATAAAACAGATACGCTTCGTCTTTAAAGGGTTAATTAATACAAGACCCAACATAGTTAACAAAATACAGTACATGGCAAATATTAACGTCCTCCATGTTTTGGCAGCAGGGTGCCATCATCAGGGAGTTACTTATAACAAATGAGAACAAGCCCAACACGCTAGTCTAATATCTGGATTAGCATGTTGGGCCTGAACTGCAAAGAATGCCAAGGAAGGAAGGAAGGAAGGAAGGAAGGAAGGAAGGAAGGAAGGAAGGAAGGAAGGAAGGAAGGAAGGACAAATGTGAACAATGTTCAAGCCTCAGTCTAGCACCGTGTATCCACTCATGTCATTTTCTGTTGTGCCCCAGTTCTATAATTCCTCAACAGACTACTCCCTGTTCAGACACTGAGGCAGAAAGCACATTACTTGCCTCAAGAACAGACACACAAAACTGGAGATTGTCAGGGCCCTGACAGATGAACAATCTATGCACAGCAATCCTGCTCCAATAAATACTGTTAAACAGCCACAATGCCGCATGATGCATTATGTACCAGCCAATTTCAAGAGTTTTTTTGGCAGGTTCACATTGAGTTTTTGAAACTAATCTCCTCTGAAAAGTGTAGGAGACATTTTTCAAAACTTCTCTAGAGTAAGCACTCAAAATATTCATGAATTTCTTCTTGTCATGTCTCAATTTGCTTGTGATTGATCAAAACAATTCTCTTGTTTTGAAATGTAACATCCAAACTTACAGCCTGAATCCTACACAACCACTTTTCACATGGTAGTTTACAACAGCACTTCCTCTTATTTTCATGAACTGCAGTCAGACATGGCATGTTATGTGACTGACCAAATGTTTAAATTCTGCAGCAGAGGCTCACAATTATGGTTGACTGAAACATACGCTCACTTCACGGTAGGTGTAAATGATTTAGTGCAGTGATACTGAAAACAAAGCCAGTAGAAGTCAAAAGCTGTCCCTCCCACCTGAGCAGGCAAATAGTCTGCAGCTTTCAAGTTTTCAGATTCTATTTTTTGTACCTTCGATCATCCTACTAGTAACTGTTGTCACAAGATGTTTATGATTCTTCAAGACCACCTGATGTTCCAGTTACTGTATTACAAAATTCTAACCTTAGTAAACATAAACAACGAGGGTATGATGCACATACCAACTGAAGTTTCCATCTGCTGATACAAAAGTACTCATGACTGCATTAACCCTTTAAAGACGAAGCGTATCTGTTTTATATAAGGATTCAGTGCGTACCGCGCTGTAAACACTCTGCACTTCGGTTATAAAAACCAGTCTCTTAATGTTTTATAAGGCAAATGTTGCCGTTTGTTCTGAGATCCGTACAAAACACATAAACGCAATGTGGGCACCACGTAGAATTTTTTAATGTTAAACCTGGTGGTATGTAAAGTTACCGCTAGGCTTTAAAAGGTTAAATGAGTATCATCTACCTCACTACTACTCTGTTGACAAACGCACATCAACTGAAAATTCATAAGCTATATAAGGACATACATAATATATTTCTTGGACTGACACACGTTGAATAATGTAATACACCAAGTTCTGCTATTACGCATGTTTCGTTAATATGAACTGGCTATAATGCAACTGATGAATGAATGAATGAATGCTGTTTGTATTAACACAAACTTTCACATACACGTGCTGGCTATTACATGATTACAGCAACCAGCATGATGATATATAAGGTCAGATGATACTGCCATCCATGGTGGAGCTTCACTGCATCCACAACATGTGACACCGATTCTCCCAACTCCCTGTCTTAAACTTCTTTAAGTGAAAAAGTCTAACTCTAATGTGGTGAACATAAAGTTTCCTTCAGGGTCTTGTCTGGGTTACAGGACACCAAGTTTCACAGGTCAACGTTGTAAAGAGAACATAACACTTCACCACCTTTCACTTACTCTGAATTTCATGCAAAATATATCTACAATCATGTAAACAAAAATCTTAGATATAATATCACAATACACTGTCTCTTTCACACCCATTTCCTGGGTGTTTACTAATTCCATGGGCTCTGTCTTCTCTCGCATCTGAATTTTAAATCCTCTCCACCCTTCCACCCATCTCATCCATGGTGACACCTTCGACACATATTTGGCTCCTGTGATTAATTGGGCAACAAGAGACGGGCTACTTTCTTGGCTGACCAATTTTTAGAAAACTTTACCTAGTTCTTATTGGTCAAAATTTAGTTAAGTTTTCCATAGGAACAGAACACCCACATAAAGTGTAGCCGAAAAGTCACATCTTGGTTCTGAGGTTAAAACCATAAATTTGTCAACACAAAATGTGAATGCCAAATGAGACTTCCAAAGATCTGGTTCTTGTAATGGACTCCACTGCTGATGCGACCGGAGAGATATAAGTGAATTTCGAGAAGGTCAGAGGGTCAGAAAGTCTTTCCTCAGGTAGGGTTAAAAAAAAAAGTTTCCCTTCGTCATGCTGAGGGGTGGTCCAACTGGGACTTGAACCCAATCAATGTTCAGCTACATTTGCTCCGATCTGACCATATTTTTATCATGCAGTTTTCTATAGCACAAGGTTCGACATGAACATAACTGCTGCATTACAGCACGACTGACTGTATTGTATTTCTCTTAAACATGTTTTTAGATAGTCCGTGATATTACAAACTTATATACATGTTAAGAATTACTGACCCTAGAGTTTTGTATGTGAAATAACTTTCACAGTTGCACTATGTCACGTCATAGTGTTTGTGAACAGGCTGTACCACTATATAACACCCTTGTTTTGTCAACAACACATTGCTCTCCATGGTTATGAAAGAGAGTGGTTTCAGAGTGACATCACCGCAGTATCATGGCCAAGGGTATCAACATAAGGGATCACCCAAATAAACAAAACCTTTCAAGTGCTCCCAAATTGTTTTTCACAATGTATCTTTTTATTGAATTAAACTTCAATAAAACATCAAATAGCTATATTTGAGGAATTTAAACTTCAATGAAACATTAAATAGCAATTATATCAAGCCGAAAATCTTTGATGCGATTCACAACTGATGGAGTTCTATATTGATATGACTGACAGGTGATGTTTTATACTGACGTGACTGACAGGTGGCATTTTATATTGATGAGATTGACAGGTGGCATGTTATACTGATGTGACTGACAGGTGCCATTTTATATTCAGAATAATCAAGTTTCAGATACTTTTATCCTATTTAATCAGCCTGTTACTGAAGTCAGTTTTTAGTCAGCTTTGTTCTCATATGCAAAAGATGTTACATGTGCACAGAAATTATCTTAATAGATCTTCTGTTCCAAATTTAGTGCTTACCTTTGTGACAATGATTTTACAACAGAAATATCAAGATAATTCATCTAACTGAAATTTCAACAGGCTTTGGGCTTGTGTGTGTGTGTGTGTGTGTGTGTGTGTATTTACATATACGCACATACATTGTGAAGCAGTTACTTCAGTCTCCATGTCACAGTACAAGTACATGCTGCACTTGTACTGTGACATGCTCTGCATCCTTTGGCTTAACATTCAGAAGTAGCTACGCAATGTAAATAAATTCTGTCCTCACATAACCTGCATGGGTTACAGTTAGAAATGTATTCCTTCCAAAAGACAACACTGATCAGGAACTGAATCACAGCAACAATATAAACCAACCTGCTCCTGCTTCACCAACCCATTTTCCCATTTAATAGAAGCTGTGTGTGAGAGAAGGTGACCAAAATCACAGTGCAATCAGTTGACCTTTGTACAAATAGCAGCCCAAGTACAGATGAACTAAAATTCCCTTTTCACTTACGTACAAAATTAAACCATGAATACAAAAAAGGGAAGGGAGGGTGATAACTTCATGTTCTTATTACAAAGCACAATCTTCATTTGGTAAATTCATACAATTCCTAGCAGCGGTGGCAGCGGCAGCAGCAGCAGTTGGTTAGGAGACAGGATAAGACATGTTTATACTTTGTACTCATGTGAAAGAACAGCCCCAATATTCCTATTTACATTTACAGTGCTGTCTTTCAATAGTCTGTATACAAAATAACAACAACAAATACACGCATATAACTAAACAATCCTACATACTCAGTCATCATAACTAAGGTGATGTGTAAACTAACAGAAATGTGCAACTTAAAAACTTTGAAGCATCCTGTGTTATAAAAGACACAATGTAACTTCTCAGTGCACAAAAATGCATTGCAAAATACTCTCATGTAAATCCATGCATGGTTACTTTAATACCGCAGAACAATACATACTTCATCCGATTCCAGAAACATTTAACGGTGCCTCGTCCAACTGTAATTGCGTGCAATAATTTGTATGTCTGTAATGAAACACTTAACTACAGTCTACATAATTTTGATTCCGGAAATTATGTGAGTTGCCAAAATCTGAATCAATACACAAATGAATGCACATCCACCGTCTGCCGCCAATTTGTACGAGACTATTCTTGGGTAGGATCGAGAAAATGTAATTTTAACTGCAATGACACGACACATATTCAGAACACAAATTAGCAACCGACAGGTACCTATTACCTTACCTTATATCCTTTTAACGAGGGAAAAATTCCTGCTCCCTGCATCAAAATGAAACACAACTCATTTTATTAAACGTCCAATCTCGATTCTCCCCGTGCCTCCTGAACATAGCCTGTCAAAACTGAAACGTTCAATTCACAGACGCCTCTTCGGCAAGTACAAGAAGAACAATTTAAATTGTGTTATAACAGAACTTAGACAATATCTACTTACAAAATGCAAACCCTTGTACAAGAAACAGTACAAATTAGTACTTTCCGAACTGGATGTGAACCAAAGCCTCACACAACCGAACCCTCCATTTTCAATGTTCATCGATAATACTCACGGATACCTGTTGTCACAGGGTATTCATTTCTTTTTCTTCCCAATGGCAGAATGGGTACCGTTGCCCGTTCTGCGGCTGCAGGAACTGATCCGTCCATCGGGAATATGGTCTTACTCTGCGACCATATGGCTTACATGGATCGCTCGTAGCTGTATTAGATTGATCAGTGCTCGTACCACTGCAAGCGCAGATAGATAACTGTGCTCTAATCCATGACTGCAAGTGTACCAAAGAACTATAGAGGAAGATATACACATGCAATTGTGCAATGGGTATTTCGCTCTTTTGTTAGTTGACGTTAAACAATACAAACAACTTACTAGAAACATTATAGACCCAAAAAATTGCCACTTATTTTTATTAGCTCAGTAATTTCGAATGATCCACCTTTCATGCGGACATCCCTATTCACATGTGCTTGTAGGCGGAAAGGACTATTCCCACGTTCAAGAGTCTTGGTTCTGGTTTCGTACGTAATTTAAAATTTCAAAAAGAAGTGAAACGCAGAACATAATACCATATATATAATTTACAATTTAAATGTGCAACAAGTGACTACACAATGAAGTTTCTTCTTACTTCTGTAGCATCGTGTTCCAATCGTATTGGTTGTATTAAGGATATAGAAAGGCTACCCGGCCTGGTGTTGGAAACACCTTTATTGTTGCTGTACACAAAGGTATATAAGCTATTTACCTGGTAATGTTAACATATATGCTCTTTGCAAAACACAGTCCAGTTTTTCATACATCTTTGTGGGTGGCACAATGTTGGGTTTGAAATTGGAAGAGATACAAAATTCATACTAAATGTTGCCATATGTCTGACAGTTGTTATGCTTCTTACAGGGTGGCAGTGTACCGCATTTAACTTATGAAGTGTTGCAGATGGTCAGCAAAGAACAACATCTTCTACACATACCAATTTCAACTGTCGCACAGTGTTATGAAGCAGTCAGTGCTTTTAAGAAGGGCATTGCAGACTTCATTGGGCTTAAAGTAGTTACACTGCAGTTATTCATATTCATTTGTGTTCACTTTAAAGCAGTCATTAACCTGTGAATAATATGCATTCCTCAAAAACGCTACATTAGGCTACATGGCATGGGCCTCCCGTAACATACCAAAGACTCATAATTCTGATATATTGCCGTTTTAGGTTATGTGCTAGTCAACAAATTTTAGTTGAACTTGCATAGAATTGCCAGTTAGATCAGAGTCTGTCACCAAATCACTGCTTGTACTGCATGCATAACTCTGTAGAACACACGTATGTAAATGTTACTTGAAGGTGGAAGTGATACTTCATTTGCAACATCAGGGGCACTACCCACCAATGCAGTATCGCATTTCAGAGGACTCCTTGATTACAGTACTGTGTAAACCTTAAAACCTGCAACTCTAAATTGTCTTTCATAAATGTTATCCACACAGAAATAAATGAAAACTTTGAGGTATTCTTAGATATTATATTATCCTGTATTTAAAAAATTAAATATTATAGATAAGATGTGTTACTTCTGTCCATATCTGCTCACCTGTTTGTTCTGTTCATGTAGGAATATTTGACATTCAACAGTATACATGACCCAGCTGTGGTAACTCCTCATGGATTCAGCGAGATGGACACAATATCAATATGGCCTCGAAATGGAAGGAAACAATTGGATGCTGACAAGTACAATATGGTTTCTTTCTCACTTTCTAAAGAGTCAGAACCTTTTCGCTACAGAAAGATATGAAGAAATGTCTCATGTGCTTAGCATGTAACTTTCATGAAACAAATTCCTTGGAGTGTCCAACTCCCATTTCATACCTATAACTATTCAGCAGTCATAGTTACAGGTTGTAAGGTGTATAAAGGCCGTTGGACATTCTAGTGAACTTGTTTTATAGTCTGTCTAACAAATCAACAAGTTTTAGTAATAACTCACTTTCCTTTAAATGCATTAATTTTCTGGGATATGCTGGAAGATTTCACATTAGTAATTGTACAATATAATACATAATTTCTGCTACTGCTGATTAAATGAAAGTTGTCATGCTTTACCCATAATACTGTCTTCGTGTTTCTAATTTTTAATATAGAAATGGAACGTTCCACACTTCTTAGATGTTCTATCTGGATTTTAGGTATGTTCTATCTTGACGCCAGATTTAACTTGCTTAGCTTGAATAGTTCATTAGTTAAAATTAAGATGTGGAACATAAATGTACAGTAATTATGCTGTGTAGTTGCCGTATTTTTATTTTAGACTAATGTGAACAAATCAATGAGACAAGGACCATAGCAACAGTTGCACATTTTTCAAAAGACGTGAACAGGATTCTGCATGGGAGAATGTTGATTGTCACTTCAGAAGTTGCATGAACTTCCTGTTTACATGACTGATTGTAGGGAATTAAAAAGAATAAATGTGGGTGGCTTCCAGTACTGTGATCTTCATAACTAGCAGACCTAGAATGTCGAAAGCAAACCAATTAATTAATTAATATGCAATTTACACACCCCAAAGACCAACAGGATATCGTAATAAACAGTATGTCTTTTTGTGTTTGAAAAATTGTTGTATTACAATTTAGGGCCAGCTATCTTCATTTATCATTTTGCTTAGTCTCCCCCCTCAGTAAAATTCAAATAATAAAATGAAGTGTGTATAAGATGAAGAGGCAGATAGGTAAATGTGTTGTATAAGCAATTAAGAATGTTAATATGATGCCATCTTCAGGTACATGGACATAATAGAAGCCTTTCAGCCTGACATGTATCAAGTTTTGTGTGATGGTGATACAAATACAACAAGCAGCAAGAGAAGGGTTCAGAAGTCAGTTGACAGGTCAATCACATTCTTTGAAAGGTGCATCAAGAGACATGAGAAATCAGAGGTAAAAGCAATATGCACTAGTCATAGACCTTATCAGGATGGAGTGAAGTTGTCCCTGGCACTAAGCGACAAGCCATTTTAACTAAGGTTGGCCCAGATGTGGGCTCTGCATGAAGATAATTTATGATAGGCAGTGCCTCTTCTTTCTGCTTGAAAACAGTTACCAAGTTGCAGAGGTAGGAGGCCTTTATCTCTGTCACAGAGTAATCAAAAACAGAGTTACATTGTAATGTAGTTCACTGTTACTGTGTCTGTTTCTCAGTTTATTAAGCATACTTTAATCCAGTGGATATAAAACTTTTTTTTTGCTCATGTCACAGTATTCCTCGTCTTGAGGAATTGCAGCAAACTGAACATTTACGTTGCCAACACTGTTGCAGAGTCTGAGACTTGCACATGCTAGACACAGAGGGTGATTATTTTGTGACTGCTGTACTTAGTCCATATTAACCATGTGTAAGTGAAATTTATTTTAAACAATATTATTTGTTAACTTTCTTTTATCTCCAGTAATACAACATCCAAAAGTTCATGGCACACTTAGCAGTGCTTATGGCACACCCTTAGAGAGCCACTGCTTTAATCTATCTCTCACAGGTGGCCCTGTCTTCAAAATAGACTGTCTTTTAGAGATATGTATAAACAATTTTAACCAGAATAATCCATATTCAAAAGAGTATTTGGAATTTGATGATATATTACCCAGAAAGCGTAGTTGGTACAGTGACTAGGTACTGGGCTGGACAACCTGGTGTCCAGCCCAGCTCGGCAGCCTACACATTCTCCTATTTAACGGGCATTGTGACTTTCCCCAGGGACAAAGTGGCTGCGGCATGATGCTGTGACCCAGTCACCTCCATCTAGTGCCAAGTTTAAGAATGATTGGAGCCATATCTCCACGCTCCCATATGCCTTCATTGCATGCACAAGGAAATCTTTACTTTTAGATTAAAAGTAAAAAAAGGTGGAGTATGTCAATTGTTCCACTTTTTTTTTTGCAGGTTCTGAAAAACAGTGCAGTCTTAGGAGTAGTAGAAGGAGGTTACAGTGTTGGAGGGAGAGAAATGTCTGCAAAGTATCTTGCAAATAGCTCTGTCTTTGGTTATGTTATTGATGGACTTCACAACAATGGTCCTGATGTGGAACATTTAACATTTGGAGATGTCAAGCCAATTCTAAAAGAAACTTTGGTAACTCACAAAAAAGCTAAGAGAGTCAGAAAAAATGAACTTAAAATGTCTGTATTATTTTGTTCTTAAAACTCTGATAATTCTCTTTTCAGAAGCATTTACCAAATGAAAAGTTTCGCCTTCTGCATGGTTGTTGGAATCCAGAAGCAGTGTTAAATATGGTAGAACTAGGCATCGATGCCTTTGATAGTTCATATGCTTACATAGTGACTGAGAGAGGAGGGGCTTTGATATTTCAGAACGCAGTAACTAATTTGTAAGTACAGTGTTTATCTACATCTGCTACATTTGTAGTATTATTTCCTATCATTAAACCTTGTATTCAAAAAATCCCTGATTATCTGTTGTCATGGGTTGAGTGGTCAGCACCCCTACTTTGTATTTAGAAGGTCATGGATTCATAAAACAGCCAGGAGGCTGGCTGTCCTGAGGTTTTGAATGGCTTTCTTCTGTCCCTCAAAGCAGAAGCCAGAATGGTGTCTTAAGATCATCCACTACCATTTTTTCAACATTATTTCCAGTTTGTCGTTCACAGTCATTATACTATAAAAGGTTGTGCAATGTTGTCAGTTACAAAGTCACTGTCAACCTCCCTTGACCTGAAAGTTTGTGTTCCACAGTCTTTTTTGTTTACCATTGTTGCTGCAAACCCCAAACATTCACTCATGCCAGTGGCTCACTGTTGTTAGAGTAAAACAATTCCTTGCAATAAAACAGGTGGTAGGTTCCAGTTTAAATTCCTGTATCATTACAGGTGTTAAAAGAGTTATGTGCTGATTAGTGTGAGCCATTCCTGGCAACGAAAATTCTTAGAGGTACATGAACATATACATATATGTAAAACAATGGACAACTCCTTTCCCATGTACTTGCTACTGCTACAGTAAATTCCTCCATACCACCCCTTGTTAGTTTTGAACCAAAGTAATATTTCATTATAGCTTTACCTCCAGACCATCGAATTTCCCTGACATGCAATAAAAATTGTACAAGAAATGAATACAGTATGGCTCGTAACTGTATTTGCAGTAAAATTTCCAGGATGCAAAGATATCACATTTTGTATTTCTAGAGACATTTGCAGTGCAGCTGCTGATACCTCAAATGGAGAAGAACCTGCAGTTGGAACTAACACAAAACCAAAACCAAGTACATGTGCCCAGTCATTTGAACCTTCACCAAAAAAGAGACGAAACTCAGATGATCAATGGGACACTTCATTTGCTGATGAGGACAAAGATGTTACAACAAACATAAAAGGACCAGCTTCTGAGTTACCGGAAGGCATGACACCACAAAGTTCCAGACTGAATAAAAAATATGAAATATCCCTGGCAGATGAAAAGTATGTGTGTCTTTGTGCAGTAGAGTTAACCCAAAGTGTGCTGTTTGTTACTCCATCTTGTGTCTATTTTAATGTTTTTGTCATATCCTGTTTCCTTCGAGGAACATATATTAAGGTATCTTTAACAGTTACTTTAGTTAAACTCTCATAAAAATGCTTGCTAAAAATTTATGCATTTAGATGTTGCCAGGATTTCTGGTATGCCGTTGTTTAGCGTGATTTTGCTTTATTGAACAGTAGTCACAGATGTCCTTTAAAGTACTTCCTTATTGCATTTATATTATGACTAGTGAAATGCTTATTGAAAATTCATTAAAAAGACTTCACAGATTCGACTTTCAGCTGTGTTTTGAACAGGAAATATTTGCATTTATTCTCTCTTATACATTATAGGCTGTGAGAGCCATTTTAGTACTACAGTCACTGGCCATGCAGGTTCTGAACCTGGAAGTAATGTAGGCATATTAGCTTGTACTGTCATTGTGTTTTCATCACTGGGAACCTGAGACAAGTTGCAGGCACTTAAGTCATCTTTTGTTGCTTGTAGACTGCAGGTGGTCTCAACAGACATGTGACGTATATTTAGTTTAACAAAGGAGTGTTCACTGGAAAAGTGTGAATCACGGAAAGAATGTCACTGCAAGTTTTGCAAGATCAAA
Source organism: Coptotermes formosanus (assembly GCA_013340265.1). Lineage (NCBI taxonomy): Eukaryota > Metazoa > Arthropoda > Insecta > Blattodea > Rhinotermitidae > Coptotermes > Coptotermes formosanus. Next base: position 11,600 of record BLKM01002188.1, read on the forward strand.
TAACCTGCCCCTACAAAGACAGTATGAAAACTTGTGTGTTTCTCAGATGAAACATATTTTGCATTGAGTAATAATGTAACTGACCAAGATTATAGATATTGATATTCCAAAAATCCCTATCTCTTTCATGAAATTCCTGTACGTGACCTTAAAATCAGATCCTGGTGTGCAGTCTATGTGTTCAAAATTATGGGAGCAATGTTTTTGAAAGAAATAAATTCTGACTATTATGCACAGTTAATTCAAACACCATTTCTCAGGGAATTAATAAAAGAAGAGAAAATGTGTGGTTATTCCATGCATGACAATGCCACGGCCCAGACAGCAAATTTCTCAAGGAGTATACGAGAAAGTCATATGGCCAATGGTTGATACATCATGGATTGTGGTCTCCAAGAGATATATATTTGAATCAGTGTGATTATTACAGTTCACATGATTGACCTACATTGTTTCCAGAATTCAAAGTACTAGTTGAAAAGAAGCTACTAGTATTTCAAGAAAGAGGCTCCCCTCATGTGGAGAAACATCTTCAGAAGGTGTGAATCTTGCCTAGCTGGAGGTCAGCACTTTTTGAGACCATTCTGTGAAATAAGTTAAGGTGAACTGTAGTGGAAATTCCTGGTTATGCACAGTTCCTACATGATAATGCTTCTGTGACAGCTGTTGTGTTCAGGAATGTGGTAAACGATACTCTCTGTATATAAAAATGTGAAGGTAAAACATGGCCTCGTATACACCAGTACTACATGAGAGTCAGCAGTCAGCTTAATGCTCTGCTCACTTTATTTCTGGGGCAAAACGCTTCTGGTATTCATTGAGTAGGCGGGTTGGTATTGTGGACGTGAATCTAAAGAGAAAAGGCATGAATCAAAGCCCATTATCAGGTCACTTAATTGAGCTGTGACACTTGACTGTGTTATCAGGTTTAACATACATAATTGTGTTTCAGGTATGCTGCTGATTTTACTCCAATCAGCAGATCATGCAGTTGTTTGACATGTCAGAAGCACACACGGGCCTATGTACACCACCTTCTAAATACACGTGAATTGCTTGGACCAGTATTGCTCACCATGTAAGTGTAAGCAAGTTCAGTTTGTACAGTTTCACCAGACCCTAACAGCAACACATTCCTTGGCACATACTGCATAGCACTTCATTATGCTGTACATGGCAGGGTCAGAAAGTATTCAGAATAGAGGTGTATCAAGATAACTGTGCTTCATGTTAGAGTGAAGAGGTGGAGGTCACAGGGGTAGATTTTTCACTATCTGTGGAACAGGTTTGGACAGATTGAGACAAGTTGGCGAGGTGCAGTTGGCCATGGAATGGACGTGTGTTGTCAGTGCTTGTTTCAGTGTTTGAACAGTGGGAAAAAATCAAGTTCTCTTGCAGACTAGGGAGATTAGCAGTGTTAATATTTGTAAGTCACAGTACAGTTCATGGAGAGGTAGCTCTTAAAACAGTCTGCTGTGTACAACAGGGAAAACTGAGTTAAAAATGCTCAAGAATTGCTAGAAGGAGAGGAATGCAGTGGTGGGCCATAATGTCAAGAGAACAGTGAAAATGTGGCAGAAGTTTACTCAAGCGTGACATCAGATTGGTGTGTGATTTCTGAAAGATACAAGTAAATGAAATTGGCATCTTCTATGGAGTGGTTCAGAGCATTGTAAAAGAAGATCTGTCAACATTGCACGGTGTGTGTGTGTGTGTGAACGTATTCATGCATTCTGATGGAGGACCAAATGGGAATCAGAAAGGTGACTACTGTTGACATCTTTGAATGATCCGTCCAAGTAGCAGACTCTTATCATAGATTATTAATTGGGACAAAGTTTGCATCTTCGCCTGTCATCCTAAGATGGAACTTCAGTTGTCTGAAAGACACACCAACATGTCACCCCAAAAGAAAATGTTGCAAGCCACTAGATCTCAGATGATTGCTTTTTTCAGCAGCTTGGGTGCAGTGTATCATAAATTTGTCCCTGTAGGACGAACAGTGAATTCTGCTTCCTGTATTGAAGTTCTGAGTGTCTGAGGTGTGCCACTCAGCCGAAATGGACAAAAAAATAAACTATTGGATCGTGCACCATGACAATGTGCCCAGGTACATCTCCCATGCAATATGGCAATTTTTAGTGAAGAACCAAAGTCAAACCCTACTCCAGCCACTGTATTCTTGAGATCTCACTCTGTGTGACTTCTATCCCTTCCCAAGCCTCAAGATTGGACTCCAAGGTCATCATTTTGTGTCCACAGAAGAAATTCAACAGAAAGTGAAAGCAGGTCTCACAGCCATATCAAAAGGGGAGTTCCATAGGTGCTTCCAGGAATGGCAAGACTCTTGGAGCATGTGTGTATGTGCAGAAGGGCAGTATTTTGAGCATGGTTAGGCTAGGTTTTATACATATCCTTTTTACTGCAAAGTATGCCTGAGTTCCAGGACCTTTATGACCCTCCCAGGTATATCTACACAGTATTGCAAACTGTGAGTACAGATAATATAACATCCTCAGGAATCACAAGGTAAATTTTTGAGTGTTATGCCTCTGTTTAATTTCTTAGATCATTTGTGATAACTGTAGGTAACAATCATGCATCTGTTCTGATCATATGTACAGTATTTCTTCAGTCAGTATAACGACTGACCATAGACTAGAAGACCGAGCCTCAGCCCCTGGCATGGATGGACATTTTTTTTCCTTCACTTCTATGTGCATGGCTGCTTTGGGCCCCATGAAGCCTCCTGTGCAATGGGTACTAGAGATTCTTTTGCCAGGGAAAAACGGATGGAGGTATGAGGCTGACCATTCACCTGCATCTAATATTGATGCTAAGAATGCATGGAGCTATACTTTCCTCTCCCCATACATCTTCATAGTGTGATACTTAATTACAGGGACAACTTTACTTTACTTTTACATTTTTTCCTTTCTCTGATTGTATTATTCCTTTTCTTTGTTACAGACACAATCTTCACCATTACATGGAATTTTTCAAAAGTATAAGAGAAGCATTAAAGTCAAATACATTAGACAACTTGAGAAAGTGTGTGAGTGAGGGGCAGAATGCTTTGTGAGTTCAGATGTCAGCTCCAGCTAAACTGTATCTTCACAATGTTCATTTTATCAATTGTGGATGCATTTTTCTAAGCAAACACAAGCCCTACAGTTACGAACATTTTGCCCACATTTAGTTGGGGGTTGTTTGTATTTGCAGACTTTTTTACTTGTAATTCCTTAGAAAAATGTACATAAATTTGTTAATTTTACAGGCTAGGGTGTACACTCTCTCCTGTCATGAAACATTAGCATCACCTAATCAGATTACATTAAGTAGAGATGAATTTTGGATAAAGCATTGACAACCAAACCAGAGATCATAAAATTCAAAACCTTTGTGTTAGGCAAGATTTGAAAGTTGCAGCCCAACAAGAAAAGCTGATGAAGTTAAGGATACAGTGGTATTGATGACAATGCAGTTTTTTATTTTATAAGTGATGATTGGTTAGACCAATGATAATGTGGGTAGACCAAATGAAGGAATATATACAAACAATAATAGGAAGAAGTGGTTATGGGACAATATAAAAGTACTGAAAAGTCTATCGCAGGATGACCCACACTGGTGGACCACTCTTATGTTCCTTCTGCTCCAGTGGGTTCTCAGCCAGTTTACCAAACTGGATCAGTGTCTGTAGATAAATAAATAGTGCTGTGATTTCTTGTGGTCCAAAACATTGACATTAGGTTTGTTTCCTGTGGGATATATTCAACTGGGGATGACAAAATATTGTGCTAAATGCCACACAGGAATACCTGTGACACGAGTGTCATTCAGTCAATATCACCATGATTCGTTTGTCACCTTAACTGGCAAGGCCACAAGCTGTTTACCCTTGTAACATGCCTTAATCCTTCTTCTTGGAGTATGTGTCTCATACTGGATACAATTCTCCAGATAAATAATTTTTAAATAGTCTGAACATTTAAGTATGTTACAGACAGAATGCAAGTTAGGTGCATGAACATTTGTAGTTAATTTGGTTGACTGAATTCAGAGCTATGCCCAGATGTTTCTTAATTGTGAATTTAGAAACATGATTTTCAGCACAACTTATGTTGCACTAAAATGTAAAGCAATCCCATTACAGGCCTGGACAGGCCCTGAGGGTTCCTGGAGGCTGAGGCTCCCAGATTTCAAGAGAATCAGCACATGTAGGTGGTAAGGTTGTCAGCCCTACACACTAACTGCCTTTACCCCGCAGGAAACATTCCTGGTACTCATTTCTGTTAGGGGCTGAGTCGACCCCAGGGCCATAGTGCGGCCAGAAGGATTATGTCAATGATGAATTCCAATGACACCATCAGGAATCGAACCCACTACCTTCTGGCTACTTGTGTTTTACTAGTACTTCATATTTTCCTGTGTGCTGTGGGTGGTCAAATTTTATCTTTGATTCTTCATTATAAACATTTAACTGTCATATAATAGGCTGATGGCCAACTTGTGGGAAGTTTTAATTTTTTGATTTTGAAGCCCATGCAGTTCATTGCAGGTGTATGTTATACAGCTTTAAAAATAAGTATTTTAAACAGAAACATTTCTAAAATTAACACTATTAGATTCTTACACATGGAAATGGCTGCATACTTCCTTTAATTTATGGAATGGATACATTTATAAATGTGCAAACTGTGTTATGTGTCAGGCATATAGTATTACCTTACAAACACTGAACTTAAGGTGGATGAAGTGAAGAAATTTTTGATTAATCTTTCCTTCCAGCACTTGGCTGTGAAACTAATAGGTAACCTTATATGTTTAATTTTCACATTGCATTGCATGGTATATTGAAATAAACTGTGGCTCAGTAATTTATTATTACTCCAGGCAATTGCAACTCAGTACTCTAGTCCTCATCATTGATTTAGAGATGAAACTAACTGCTCGTGTATTCTGTATCTTGCTAGTCTATAAATTCCTACAGTTTTGATCAGAGACTGCTGTGTTGTTAGTCCAGCTGATCATCTGTCTAGATGTGTTTCAGCTACTGCAGGAATCTGCAGGATCCTTAAGAACTTGACCAACATTATACTTTACTGACTGAAATTTTGCATGCCTTTAGTTAGTTATTACTTAATGTGTAACTCTTCCCTTGTCCAGACATTTTATATCACACTTTGCACATCTGGATACTTTTCTCATGTTATCTGTTCTTTTTTCTGTATTTTCTGTACTTCTCATGTTCTATTTTCACTGTTTGAATTTGGCTTTCATACTACTGCCAAGCACTTCAATAAATGACGTAACTGAAGTATTATTTGTTCATCCTGTCAATCAGCATGAAATTGATGTAGGAAATGTCTCATAAATTACAGTATTATATCTGTGGTACTTAAAGTGACAGTATAAAAAGTGTGCATGGTGTGGGGATGAAATCCCAGTGAGGGTGAGATTTTCTGCACCTATCCAGACTGGCCCTGTGGCCCACCCAACCTTCCATACAGTGGGTACTGTTTCTCTTTCCTGGGGGTAAGGTAGCCAGTGTGCGGCATTGGCCACCCACCTTCATCTAGCACTGAGGTTAAAGAAAGAATAGAGCTAGACTTCTCCTCCCTGTCTGGGCCCTCATGGCCTGTTCTAGGGTGAACTTTACCTTTACCTTACAAAACGAGCACAGTCCATAAGACAGAGTCTCATCCATCATTAAACTGTGTACTAAGTTTATAGCACACAATTAGAGGAAATTAAACTGTAAGTAGAAGTATAAAAATGCTTTATTCTCTTTAAGACATTCCTGCAGTTTCCTAGAAGAAGCAGTCTCTAGTTTAATGTAGCCGAGGCAGTTAAGAAACTTTAATGGCTTGCAACATTTAGATTACTATTATAAAACTCAAGTGTGTATGTTCTAATACTAGTGAAAACTATCTGTATAATAGGTATACAGGTCCCTCCATACAAATGCTGGGATAATGCCTCAAATTTGGCTGTGATCATTCCTTTCATATTCTTTTGAGTTTATCCTATCATCCAGCATTATGTGATTTGAACTTTTGAAATCATTGTTTAAAAAACTGTAAATAAATAAATAAATAAAATAAGTTTGGAAAGTAAGAAATTTCAATGGGGGGAAGAAACTGTGGAAATCATATAATATATAGTTAACCTTATTAACTGAGTTATCACTTTCAGCTCCCCTGCACCATCCTGAGGGATACATGGGAGCACAGTATGCAAGACATACTGCCATTAAAGAAGCAGCAAGTATTCAGTAATTCATGGTGCCACTCTGACTCACTGCTGTTGGCTGGCAACAGAGCATCATGCATGCTGTCTAAATAATACATGTGTAAACACAGTGATAGTAGTTGAAGAACTATGTCAATAGCTAAAAATGTTAATTACTATTTAACCTCTACAATTTCTGTCTTCCTCTTACCTAACCCACTGACAAAAGTATACTTAACAACATACACACTATGATAAAAAAGTAATACACAAATATTTCCTATTTATTACATAAAACCCACCAGATAATACAACAGAAAACATATTACACATAAATTGATTAGGTTTACTGGATCAGAACCTATCTGACTGATATGATGCAGATATTCAGGCAACAGCCTGTAAAATAATGTAACCCCATATCTAACCATTCCTACTAATGGTAGCCTACTCGGTGCCAAGCTTCAACATTTATTTTCATTTCTATTTACAGAAGGGATAATATACATATTTTCTGTGCTAATTTATATTTATTTTAAGCACAAAATATGGAGGAATGTTTTCCTCAATTTTTATGAATGAATCATACTTTTATGATGCTGCAAAAACTGAAGCGGCTACTTAGCATAAAATTATATGCTATAACCAAATTTAGTGAAATTAAAAGGCTTAGAGAAGAATCTATCATGTTATGATTCACGCCACCAGCCCTCATTCGACTGCAGTGACTGAAACAACAAAAACCCCTAGTCACGATAGCCTCTGCGACCTGTATTCGAATCAAGGACCTCTTGAATGCACGCCAGAAACATTGCAATACAACAGTGTGATATTTTAAAGTAAAATTTAAATGCAAAGGGACTTCCTAGCCGGTTATATTTCAGGACTGCTCCAAGTGAATCAGTTAACAGTTTAACACTCCCGGTTTTCATTGATTTCGTCAACTTGACTGAACGATAGATGATCCGTGACCGCACAGCTGGGTTATTCCTTGCCACGTACGTTTTCCGAGGTGTCTAAAATATTCTATAACAACCTTGGGTAAAATCACGGAGGAGTACAGTGATAGCACCGAAATATCTTGACACTGTGAAGTTAATTGCAACATGGCATCTACGCAGATGGGACTAGGCGTTGAAGTTTGTAACGGAACTAACAGGCCAAGTACTCGGGAAATGTTACAGCGACATATCGTCAGCTACGGTAACGTATACGGTTTCGTTTATAGCAGTACGAATTATGTCACTAAAGTAAATGATTATAGTTGAGAAAGAGGTTATATACGAATGCCAAATCTGTTGTCGACCTACTTTGAAGTCTAACATTTGAGAATAACACTTCATAATATACTAAACTCGTTGAAGACCGACGATTCAGTTCTTCTGGGATATGTTATTGCCAGTGAGTAATAGTATCCCGACGTGTCGAGAAAACGTAGTGCTGTCGTATTCAAGGGTCGATAGCTCCTCGACCGTTGAAGACAAGGACACTGTGTTCCTTCGAAACGTCGTGATTCGATTATCAATTGACGCAGCGTCATATCCCACAAGAACAAATTCTCAGCTACACCATTGCAAACATTTCGAAAGGCTCATTAAATCCACTTACCAAATGAAGCTGATAGTGCCAACATCAAAGCTTCAGTAATGGTCATTATAAAATGAGAAACTAGTGATTCTCGGATTTTTATAAATAAGAGGAAGGGGCAATATAGTTAGCGGACAGTTGGGTGCATATGTATCACTACCACCTTGATCAGGCTCCTTTATGAGTGGCTAATAGTTCTAAGGTACTCAATAAATTCTGAGCATTTTACAGAAAGGAAGGTTCATTACCAGATTAACAAGGGTCTACAGCTGGGCCCTATTCTGAGCCAGATGAATCCAGTCCACACCCTCTCATCCAGTTCCTTTAAAATCTATTTTAATATTATACCCACAGGTGGGAGGGGATCATTTCAGAGCTCATTCTTTCAATTCATTTTTTCCATTTCCTTCTAAAGTAGCATATAAAGTTTGATGTGAGGGAGCATAATTTTTTTTCATTTTTTGTGGCCGAAAATAGTGCTGGCCAGCTCATGTGACGTGTCTTGGCTGCTATTATCTTTTCACTGCTACCTGTAGTGCATAATTCACTAGCATATCATAATGTTGAGCTAGGAAGCACTTTCTACAGTTTTAATTCTTGTGCATTTAAATGGTCTAATTGTCACTTGTTGAAAAGTCTGTAATTCTTTGTTATCTGTGACTTTGCTTTCAGTGTGTTAATGCATGACAGAAGAACTGAAGATCATGAGAGTGATGTAAGACCATAAAATCAAACTGCCAACATTATAGCACAGTTATGTTGGATGATAGCACCTGTGTTAGTGAAGTGACATCAGCTATTAGCAGAATCAGAATGCAGTCAAGTAATAATAATAATAATAATAAGACTGCATTGTGTTCCAGTGATGACATAAATCTGGCATCACAGTCTCCTAATACTCTTGTCAAGGAGTCCCCTGAAAGTCCATTAAGTAACAACTTTAGGTGAGACCACTTATGGTAGTAATTTAGTTGTAAAGACATTAGATTAATTGAAATTTCAAATGAAAATGCAGAAAAATGATATAGGCTGTTGGTGCTCTTGAAAGTGCTGAAATAACATGTCTAGAAGGTTTCAAGTGTGATGTAATATTAACTTTTTGTTCCAAAAATTTAAAGTTATACTTTTCTACCAGCCTGAGGTGTACACACTCTATTGTATTGTAGGTTTCCTTTTTTATGTTTGATATGCAGAAAAACTGACAAAAGTGTCAAATGTATTTCATATCAGTATCTTTTTTGTTATGTTACGTGACAAGACCCTGTTGTGTCTTTACAGATTTTATACACGTTTGATTTTTGTGGCTGTTGTCTTCCAGTGTAGTGTTAACCTGTGACCAGCCAATGAGATAGGAGCACGTATGGGGTGGGTGGCCTGCAAGCAGGTGGGGTCCAGTCCACCATGGGATGGTACCTTCCATAGTGCTAAAGTCTAAGTTTGGCAGCATGAAAGTTTTAAACTGTTCACAGATGTATAACTGGATAAAACACAGAAGTCTGTCATGCTACCCCAAGATGACCATATGTACAACATGGTGTAAATAATGTAAAGCAACTAAATAGATTCATTGTTGTTCTAGGTTGAGGGACATAATGCCTTCTGATGCTGCTTCCACAAATGCTTCATGTTTTAAGATTCCTATTATTGGATATGAAATAATGGAAGAAAGAGCCCGGTTTACTGTGAGTATCAGAAGTTAGTGATTGCAATACTTAATTCTCTGTCTCTCTCTGTCTCTCTCTCTCTCTCTCTCTCTCTGGATGTCTGTCTCTCACATTAAAACTGTGTCTAGTGCCTTGTGTTATCATAACTGGTGGTTGCTTATGCTTCAGCTGCTGGTGATACTCTTAACATAACTGCTGGTTGCTTATATTTCAGCTGCTGGTGATAACTGCTTGTTGCTTATACTTCAGCTGCTGGTGATACTCTTATCATAACTGCTGGTTGCTTATATTTCAGCTGCTGGTGATAACTGCTGGTTGCTTATACTTCAGCTGCTGGTGATACTTTTATCATAACTGCTGGTTGCTTATATTTCAGCTGCTGGTGATACTCTTATCATAACTGCAGCTGCTTATATTTCAGCTGCTGGTGATACTCTTATCATAACCGCTGGTTGGTTATACTTCAGCTGCTGGTAATATTCTTTATCATAACTGCTGGCTGCTTATATTTCAACTGCTGGCAGTACTCTTATCATTACTGCTGGTTGCTTGTACTTCAGCTGCTGAGGATACTCTTATCATAACTGCTGGTTGCTTCTACTTCAGGTGCTGGTGATACTCTCACAATTCCAGTGTTACAGGGTTCACACCTGGTGCCGTAATTTAAATGGCATATTGTAGTGTTTCTCAACTGGTGATCCACATGCTTTGGTTATCATTAAAGTATTGCTGTTTTACCACACATATGAAAAGTATTTTATATTATTCATCTCCATGCATTAACAATAACTTATAATTAAAAACCAACTAAATACACAAATTATAGTGTATAATTCATATCAGTTTGCCCCTTTAGCCTGTAAGTAACTGTGTTGAACAGTACTCTTATTTCTGTCTCACTTTTATGGGGTTCACTAGTGCTGTCAGCTGACCACTGAGGAAGAGGACATGAAACTAGGCATCAGTTGTACCCCATCAAAAATCAATAGGCAGGGCCACGTTAAAACCTTCACCTAAGACACCACTAGTGTCATACCCAGTGAAAAACTATTTTTTGAATGACTTTACAGTACTGGCATATATTTTTTTTAACAGGTTTATAAGCTACGCATTGAAAACAGTATTACTGGTGCTAGCTGGTTTGTGTTTAGAAGATACACAGACTTTGTCAGATTGTTTTCAAAGGTGAGTTCAATGCACAGCTTACATTACAACTTTATAAATATTGATACCTCATAGGGATGGGAAATAACTATGTTACTGTAATGATGGAGCCAGTAGTGATGGTGTATGTACATAGGTCCTTCCAGGTGCCTGTCCTAAGTGACGAGAATACTTTTGGAGAAGCTAATATAGTCAAATCCAGTTATAATGTCATGAAAGTGACAGAATACTTTGTGTTCTTATGAACGTATGTCATTATAAGCGAGGAGTATAATGATATGGTTAACAGTGAGGAATTAATTGTTACCTCAGAATATCTGATGCTGTAGGTGAGGTGTGGCATAAACTGATGTCATTATAACCGGGCTAGACTGTACTTGCAGCTACTGCAGTACTGCCCAGTCGTTTATGGGATCCATTGGTCCATTGCTATATTATCCTGGATTGTATCTTTCCTGGACCAGCTTAATACAGATTTCACTCCCTTTATTTAAAATTGGTCTTAAAATTATGTCCCATACTCCCTCAGTGGTTTCTTTCTTTCAGGTTTACCAACTAAGATTTTGTGTGCATTTCTTACCCCTCTGATGTGTGCTCTATGCCCCTACCATCAGACTTTCATTTATTCAGTCACATGATTATATGATGAAGAGTACCCCTGAACTATGAAGCCTGTCATTTTGCACTTTTCATCAATAAGGTTAATGCAGTAGATACCTCTCATACGTTGTTAGGTTTCACCGACAGAAAACAGCACTGCGTGGGCCGAAATATGTTGGCCTGGTGGGAGGTCTTTCTTACTGGAACGTGTAGGCATGTGACAGTGCGAATAGTTTATATCATATTGCACATGTGGTGGTGTTGTGGTAAGATGTTGGGACTTTTGCAGAGGTTTTCTTGTTTTTTCCAGCCAAATTTCTGTCCATAGTGAAAAACTTCTGGCCTGTAAAATTTAGATATTAGGACTGTGTAGAGTACCCAGCTCCCATGATGGACTGAACCCCACCTCTCTGCTGGTCATCCACCCAACAAATGCTCCCAATTCATTGGCAGGCTGGAGGCAAGGACTGTGATTAGATTATAGGAAAACCCAGTTGATTAAAATCCTCAAATTTGGCTCCAGTTGTGCATTGTGTTCATGGACAATTCTCCGACTGCATGGCCAAAATATTAGGTGCTGAGACTCTGCTGTATGTTTGTAGTATACAGTTTTACTGTCCACAGAAATGAGCCAGAGTTCAAGTATTTGAAAAGAATAAATGAAATTGCACTGAAACAAGAAATCAGGACCAGATTAAAGTCAGAATGCTTTTTACCATCCTGTTCAGGTTCGCTTGCCTTCCAGTTTGCTATTTAGAAATGCAGACATTAAAATATACAAGACTATAGCATTGCTTCTTGTTTTGTAGTAAGTGTGAAACTTGGTCATATTAAGGGGAAACCATAGATTATGGTGAGAACATGTTGTATAGGACAATGTTTGGACCTACATGGAAGAAAGTAACTGGGTCTTGGAGAAAGTTGTTGGTGAGGAGCACTGTAATGTGTACTTTTCTCCAGACATTATCAGGATGATGAAATAAAGATGAATGTGATGGGCAGAGCATTTAGTACACAATGGAGAAATGAGAAATGCATACAAAATTTTGGTCACAAAACCTGATGGGAGAGGCCACGTGGAAGACTTAGGCATAGATTATAGGACAATATTAAAATTGATCTGAGAGGAACAAGGGAGTTTGCAGACTGAATTCATTTGACTTTGAGTATAGACCAGTGGTATGCTTTTGTGAACCTTGTAATGAACTTTTTATTTCTGGCAGAGAATTTCTTGAGTAACTGCATGGCTGTTGGAGTCTCAAGGACTTTATTCTGTTTAGTTTAGTATCTCTATGACCTTTTTCTTAAATAATACCAAACATGGAGAAGAAGGAAAGTAAAAATTTATTGTATAGCCATATAGAGATAAATTGGCATGTTATAGTATGGTACTTCACAAGTTCATGCAGAATGCTGTTGAGTATTTCTTTGTGACAGGTTGACTGCACAGACATCCCAGTAGTGTTGCATAAAAAGAGATATATCTGTACTGTGTTTTTGCAATGTAGTCTGAATACTATTTGAAGTGGAATCCATGAGAAGATTCTAACTGATTTTTTCATTCATTCTTACATTTTTAGCTTAAGACTGATTTTTCTTCAGTAAAGCTGACACTGCCAAGAAAACGCTGGTTTGGAAACAACTTTGATCCAAATTTCCTTGAAGACCGAATCCATGGCTTACAGTGTTTTGTTAATTCAATCCTGGAGCATCAGGAATTGTGTACTGCTCCATCAGTGCAAGATTTCTTTTGCCTGAATGAACCTCCAGCATGTGCAGAGAGTTTGGAAGAATCTCATGTAAGAAGGCCTTCTGTGATCACCACAGCTGTTAATTTTACAGTGACATATTGTTTTAACCCATTTTCCTTACTTTATAGAGGGAGGCAGGCTCACAGTGTCTTCACATGTATATGTGTGTGTGTGTGTGTGTGTGTGTGTGTGTGTGTGTAATCCCTCCCCCCTAACTACTAACCAATGGGCAGATTTTCATGAAACTTTGTTATCTTATTCACAAGACCCTTGCCAACTTGATCATATGAAACCAGTCTACACCATTCAATCCTCTTTCTTTACAGTCCATTTTAATATTATTTTCCCATCTCTGCCTAGATCATCCAAGGGATTTTTATACCTCTTGAAGTAACCTGAAGGTTTTCCAACCAACATTTTTTGCGTATTTATGCATGCTCATACTCACGGTTACCCTTGATTGAAAAAATGGAGTAGGTAATGTCCAAATAACATGTAACCTCCAGATTTGATGTACATTAGCCCAGCAACTAGGAATCATTCATGCATAAACTATCCTGAATTATGTATTTTTCTTCCTAAAGGCAATATTTGAAGCACTGGAAGAAACAATATATCACTTACGTTGTCAACTAAAGGCGAAGGAGTTGGAACTAAACAAAGCACAAACATTACTTGCTGCAGAAACATTGAAGAAAGACAAGCTGTCTCAAATTTTAAGGTGAATATTTGGACTGATTGTTTTATAATGACAAAACTTTTGAAAATGAAGCTGTATCATACGTGGAAGGTATCAGAATGCTCCTGCTGAGACTGATTATGACTGTCATAATGCATAAAATGGGTCAGTAAAAGAAGATGCTGTATACAATTGCATATTTCTGAAATACACAGTAATGATTTGTGAGCTAACATAATTTAGACTGTTTCTGAAAAAAATGGCAGAAGCTTATAGATGAATTTAGAAAAGGGTCTTAGTAAATGCAGTATCTTAGAGATTTGATCAGATCTACTTGATCATGGTAAAGGAGAACCACTGGGAAGAAAGCAAGTACATTAAGTCACTGCAGTGAAGGGGTTGACATTCAACAGCACTTCTGTGGTTTTCTGTTTCAGAGATTGTTCAAAGGGGTGTCCTGAATGTGGTAAAAACTTCACAAATTTAAGCTCACCAGTTTCTGACACATCTGCTTTGAAAGGAATTGTCAGTGAAGCAGACAAAGGAGGCAGCACACTGACACAAGAAATGTAACATGCAAAGGATCACGTGTAGGGCATTAACTTCCAAGCCTCGTCTTCCTCTTAAGTCTGACAGAAAGATGGCAGCAGAATGTAATTTGGTACTCTCTGCAATGTTTATTTCTACATATTTACTGTGCAAAGTGCCTATTGTAAGATCATACGTAATCTTCCAAAGAGATCTTGTATTTAATAATTACTCAAAGGCTGTGATGAGTACATACAAATGACAATACAATGAAAATATAAATTTCTAGGTAGGTGTTCACTAAGATATGTAAGGCTTGACAAGGTGAGAATAATTTCAGCTTCTATTAAGTGCTATATAAACCTGAATATAAGGCAGCTCCAGATATAAAGGTGATTCCCGCTTTCCCATTAGAAAGTATTAGAGGAAAAAACTTACAAAAATTAGAAGATGTGCTATAAACATTAATAAAGTTTGAGAGAGGCAGATATATTTCCCGATTCATCGTTCATTTACACCAACCTGTGCTTGCCTTGAACTTGCTTAGGCTTAAATTCCAAGCAGTTTTCCTTCATTTTATGTGAATCAACTCCTTATAATGGGGATCCCCTCGTACCACATATTGATGAGATATTTTACATCTACATCAATTTCATTGAATCTTCCATTTTTTGGTCTTTGGAGTGCTTTTGTTACACCACCGCTCTTTAACAAATCATTTTTCTGCTGTCACCATCATCTTGTGCTTTTGGTAACATTAAACTTTCTCAACACTGCACAGTTGTTTGCTTTGCATCTCAGTGTCAACTGTACTTTGAAATCATAACTTCATCGCATTTCTTGATGAATGTGATGTGGATCTGGGGCACTCATTCTTGGGGTTTGTAATATTTTGTAAACTCAAACTGATGATGAAACACATGCTCATGCTGTGAATTAGGAAAGGTGTATACTACACTGCGATGAATAGCAAAATTTTTACTGGAATACCGACTGAGAAAGAACAGTGCTATAGCATGCCTTTTTAATCACTATTTACTAGAAAGTGATGTGTACCTTACATGTTACTGGGAAATGTCGTAAGTTTCACTTACAGGGGAGCCTTGATTTTCCTGTGGCCGTTTCCGAAAGAAAACCTTGCCGTATAGTCAGGCTTATGTGTTAGGGAAAAGGTGGACAGTATGACATGAGTCATATGATGCTTTAAAGTTGTTTATAGACATACCCTTAGATTCACCTGGGATATGTTCCTTGAGAAGGTGGTCAAATCTTGGTGTATAATTTTTTCGTACAGTTAAATGTTGTTATGATATGCTGCCTTCATAGCCACCCAGAAGAATATACTGACTTCCCTGTTGTGTTCAATAATCAAAGTGTCACTGTACTAAAGAAAGAGGTAACATTTTTCCCTGTCCATGCTACGAAGGCATATGGGGGAGCAGAGATAGAGCTTTACACATTCTTAACAGTGGCACTAGATGGAGGTGCATGGTCAACTTCATTCCCGGCCACTTTTCTCAAGGAAAGAACCGCAGTACCCACTGGACAGGAGGCTGGGTGGGCCCCACAGCCAGTCTGGATATTTTGGAGAAGAGTGAGATAAATTTACTAGTGTGTTAATATGTTATTATTTTATGATAATGTGCTTGAAAAGCATTGAAAAATTACAGAAACACAGCTCTTAGAAATATTTTACTCTACAGTACTCAAAACCTGAAACTAATACTCCAGCTGCTTGAATGGTTAATCTGGATGCATACTCATCTTTGAAAACTAGAGCATTATAGAGGTTTTATTTTTGCATATTCAGGTATTTATTTTAGTTGGATGGACAGATGCCAGCCACTTAGTTATTGGGAGGGGTTGTAATGTATAGTGGTTCAATAAATGGGATGATTGGGTCTTGGACAGTCGCATATGGGAGGTCACCTATACTTGCACTTGAAGTTATGGTACTGAGTTATTAGTATCCACATGGAATACATTATTTTATTGTTTATGTGCCTGTGTGACGATTTCTTTCTCTGTCTTTGTGGGTTTTTTTTTATTGTTGACAACAAGATTTTGTTTGTAAAAATTCAAAGTCATTGTCTCACTGGAATTGCTAATTTTAAATGAATACGATACTGTTTGCAATTATCATAATCTATTCAGAACTGATTTCACCTATTTTCAATTTCAGATTGTGTAGAAGTTGTCAAATTCTCATTAAATAACCCACCCACATAATGCTGTTTATGTGCGTATCCATGAAATCATATAAGGAATAATTCAATCTGTTCAAAAGAAGGCATTTGTGTAAATAAACGACTTTTAATAACATGTCTGTGTGTTTGTTATTATACACTTTATGCTTCAGCGTGCCCCACAAGTAATTTCGCTGGTTCAGTTCTGGTGAACATGGAGGCGGTAATCCTCTGCTTATTATTCTGTCACCAAAAAGTTACTCTAACCAATGCAGCATGTAAAAACTGGTGTCAGAATGTGTGTAATGTGTAGGTGTGAATTTGTGATCTCAGAAGGGAGAAAATGGGCCCAGTAATTGTAGTTGCACCCAGAACACACAACATGCCGACCTTAGTGTCATGTCATGGCACGTTGTGGATTGACATGGGATTTTCTGCCGACCCATGACGGTTATTCTGAGACTTCTTACATATACACTGAATGGAAACAAGCTTTGTCACTAAACAGAACAAGCGTGGGGTCTATTTCTGCATCATGCATCTGAAAAACAAATGTCAGCGTTTACAGACCTGACAGCCTCTATGTGATATGCATTCACAGGTAGCTGACTGAGTTGGCCAAGTTCGGTGCAGTAGGTTGGCCAACAGAAGGTGTCAAATGACAGTATGATTAGTAAATAATGCATTTGGAAGTACATATGTGGAAGGACATAGTTCTGACTTCATTGGAGGTACTGTCTCAGTATTTGCATGGAGGAACAAATGAAAACAGTGACATTTTACTCAGACCAGACAGGCTGAGATCTGAACACATATGACATGAATATGACACATGGTTTCTACCTACTGTATTGTGACTTCTGGTGCCAAGGTGTGGGTGGGAGATAATATTAAAGTGGATCTTGGAGAAACTGAGCATGGAAGTGTTGACTGAACTCAACTGGTTCAGGATATGATCCATGATATTTTGTGCATGTCATGATGAATTTTATGGCACAATGAGTTAATTGTCGAGTTTGCAAAAAGACTGCACCATGAAGTGAATGAAAAATTGTTGATAGGTCAGTTTGCTTGTAGGCAATTCATGAGCTCAAGACATGTGGCTGAAAAATGTAGTTCACCCTGCCAGTAAGAATAATAAGATAATATAATAATTCAGTTACCACCACCCATGATGATGACCACGACAGTAGCAGCAACAACAACAGCAACAACAGTAACAACAGTGTGTTGTAAGAGAAAACCATGGAAGAATATTGTGGCCTAACCGAAGATATTTTCTTTGGTTGGTAATGCAGTCAACCACCCTATATGAATAACATGAACTTAGCCTTGTTTCTGAAGAATACGTTGCTGTCTCATTGTGCGAACAATACAGCACTGTGAGACAAACCAGCTGCACTAGGCATCGAATGCCTCAGCTGGGTGAGTAGCTCTTCTGCTTCATTTGGGTGGTATGGGTTCAAGTTGTGACCCTGAGACCAGCTACATTGACTGATTTTTTTCGTAATGTTCTTCAGTCACTCCAGGAACTTAGAATGTTTTGACGGAATTTTCTGTAGATTGGTAACGACTTAACAGAAATTGATGATACGATAATTGTACGCCCTTAACCTTTTAAAGCCTAGCGGTAACTTTACGTACCACCAGGTTTAACATTAAAAAATTCTACGTGGTGCCCACATTGCGTTTGTGTGTTTTGTACGGATCTCAGAACAAACAGCAACTTTTGCCTTAAAAAACATAAAGAGATTGGTTTTTATAACCGAAGCGGAGAGTGTTTACAGCGCGGTACGCACTGAGTCCTTATATAAAACAGATACGCTTCGTCTTTAAAGGGTTAAATGGCAGACGGGCGGACATAACGGAATTAAAATGTGGTCTTCGAATTTATTTTTGGAAGCGCGCGTAACCACCATAGTGAAACAATAAAACAAGTTTATCGAAGGTCCGTCCTCTACACTTGGCTCCATCATTGTCCCTGTAATCACTCTGCCAGTACATACTGTGTGCACGGTGAATGCAGTCGAGTGCAAGAGCTATTGATGTCGGATATGTAATGAACAACGCATTATTTTTTTATCTGACACGAATTTCTCCTTTAGGCGCCTATATATTATCGCACACCACAAATTCTCAAGTATTTTGGGTCTATGCCTCAGTAAAATATCTACGGATTACCCAAAAGACCTGGCGTTGTCTGACACAGTACTTAGTGTCGAAAAGTTTTGAAAATCGAGTACCCAAACAAATGTTTTGATCATGGGTAAAAAATGTCTCAGTATTTTAAGAGTGCCTTAATGTTGCTGTCGCACCCAGTAACGCGTTACTTACTCTCTTCCTGTTGTTGTACGTAAGGGTATTGTCATAAACACTCACAAGCGAGCAAAAGATGTAGGCCTATGAACAAAATACATAAAAATGAAGAAAAGATACGAATCTTTTATCACTTACCAACTACGTTCATCATCTTAGCTTCTTTCGATGTGGTTCGCCATTTCGTCTGTGCCCACAACTCACCGGTTGAGATTTCCGGGACAACAACTCCCGACCGTCGAGTGCGAAATAAGTGCCCGGTCAAAAATTCACCGCTGACAACTAGGCGGCCGTATTATTCGCGTCCTGTGTAAACACAAAAGCAGTACTGTACAAACAAGATGTAAGTGATTCTAGCACGTCTAAAGATATTTTCTTACAACGGTTAACACCTTTTTATGGCCCCATTACTAAAATCTAAGAGAAACAGCTACACCCTCTTTGAACACAAAAAATTTTATCACCAACATATCGTAATAATTCCTCACTATAAAAACACTACTACACATTTCGGCTACTGTCCGTAGCCATCCTCAGAGAGTATCAATACTAAAGACGTATACAGCATTATCGTATAGCTTGTCAATTGTAAATGGTAAAATATATAATGCCAATAACTAACTAACTAACTAACTAACTAACTCCATGGAGCGGAGGCCTTCTTGAGAAGCTAACAGTTTCTTAGCTAGTCAAGAAATTGCCTGCATTTTATGGAACCCGAAGGTTCACTACCGCATTCACAAGAGCCCGCCACCTGTCCCTATCCTGAGCCAGCGCAATCCAGTTCATGCCCCCATCCCACATTTTGAAGATACATTTTAATATTATCCTCCCATCTACGCCTGGGTCTCCCAAGTGGTCGCCTTCCCTCAGGTCTCCCCACCAAAATCCTGTATGCACCTCTCTTTCCCCCCATACGTGCTACATGCCCCGCCTATCTCATTCTTCTCGATTTGATTACCCGAATAATATATAGCGCCAATATGCTACTAAAACGTCAATGTATAGTGTTATATTAAACTTATGGTAAAATTATTACAATAAAATGCAGTTACTAAATCTGTAAATTTATATCAACTGCACGGAAGATGTATAATATTAAAACCTCTTTAAATATCGGCGGTTTTAGAACCCAGAAGAAAAGCAAACGAAAACTGATTCACAAAGTACGTACTTATTCACTAAACGAAAAAGGAAGTCACCAGTTTTAAAACGGTTATTTTTTCAGTTGTATCAAATTTGTATATAATAGTGGCAAATAGAATGCGGGTACCGCCATTAATTAAAACCTACGGATCCATTAGTTGAGAAATTGACTGACTGGCTGCCTGAACGAGTAGCTGTTGTATGCGAACACCGACCTGATGTTAAGAACGGCTTGCATCAAAATCTGCCACTGAACCCAATAACAGAACCCAGTAAATTCATTTCCGTAACATCCATATTAATATTATCTTCCTACACTCGTGGTGGTAATGATGGATTTTGTTGGTCAAGTTGTAAATTATTAAGTATGCCAGGTCAGCTGGGTACATTGTTTAGTAACACATTAACCCTTTAAAGACGAAGCTTTTCTGTTTTATACAAGGATTCAGTGCGCACCGCGCTGTAAACACTCTCCACTTCGGTTATAAAAACCAATCTCTTAATGTTTCATAAGGCAAAAGTTGCTGTTTGTTCTGAGATCCGTACAAAACACATAAACGCAATGTGGGCACCACGTAGAATTTTCTAATCTTAAACCTGGTCGTATGTAAAGTTACCGCTAGGCTTTAAAAGGTTAATTATGTACTGTGAATTCGACAGAACAGAGCCAAATGCGGCATTTAACTAAAACTACGAGAAACTTAAGTCGGGAAGGCGATGCCCCTGACAAGATTTGAACTCTTTGTCTCTAGAATACATGCCAAAAGTGTTCCTGCTGTAGTAGCCGAAAGCAATTTAAAGCGCGCGACACGTGTGTATTTCCCCAGCTTATTAAACGTTTCTCCTTTCTGGTTTGTCTCACTGACTGACGACGAAGTCACGTGCAACCCTTCTGACATGATAGCCACACAGAGTTTCATTAAAGTCCACAGGTTATTGGGGTGAGTTGCGAAATGGGTACCAAGGCAATATAAACCCACACAGTATTTACACAGGCTTTTTATTATTTCGTGTCAAACAGCTGTTTCTGCTCAAACGCGAAAAAAAAACAGTGGTTCTTTTTAAATTCCAGATGTTTCCCTTAGAGTGCAAATAAAGCCTCAGTACATCTGATAAGCTACGTAACTGTGTTCGGAGTTAATAGCCTGTCCTCATCCCATGCGGCTGATACACCAGATCCCTGGCTAGTATGCGTCAGTCTCTGGTGCTGGTTACATCTCAGGGAAATATTTCGTCATTTTTTGGACTTGCGCAGACATGCCATCCAATTAGCTCAATCGGTAAGTACAAAACCTAAATTGCCTTAACCGGCTGTTGGTCTTTGCGGCTGTCGTATTCACAGTGTTGATGAAGTCATTGTAATTATTAAGGGCTGTATAGTTGCTCACTAAAATAAACTGACCATGTGCTTCCATGGCGGAAATATATAATCAAACGCAAAACAACAACAACAACAACAACAACAACAACAACACATTTTCGACTGTAGAACAAATTTGCCCATGCAATGTCTCGTTAGTTTAACTGTCTCCTTTCAGAATTAACAGAGAGATTGCTTTACATAACGTTAAATTTAATGGCCTGCAAACATATTTACATAAAGATATAGATCAAAACGACTTAAATTCATGGTATATGTAACAAAACATTTTCGACTGCACACATTATAGCTTTGAATGACCTCACGGCTAAAGGATAATACATTTAAGGGACGTCGAATAAAGAGATCTGGCTGGGCACAGAAACCATGAAAAGAGGACAGAAAAGCGTCAGGCCGAGATTCGAACCAGGAGCTCCAGAAGAAAAGCTGGAGTGTCAGCCTTCCGGCCGCGATATTCCTTTAAACTTCAATTTTTCTGCAACATCTCTGCCGGGATTTCATAGATTTAAAATAAATCAGTGTCAGTCTGCAGTGGCAGCAGTGCCTACTAATTCGCATCCATCTGGATATGTGGACTTCTTGGAATTTGGCCTTCATAAAGTTCTCGCTAAAGATACTCCTCAACCAAATTTACTTTACACGATACATAAATATGCTACAGATAATGCATATATCAGTAAATACCGAGTTATCAGAAATCACTGTGTGTGTGTGTTTATGTGGAGGAGGTCTTCATCAGCTGCGAGCGAATAATGCGAGCCGAATGGAATATTTTATGGACTGCAGGCCGGACAGCATCTTGACAGTACAGTTGAAAACTTGTAAAATGACTATCAATTATTGGCACCGATTGATCTTACTTAAGTTATATGGCAAAATACACGTACCTTAACATTACAAATGGCGTATTTACTAATGCAGGCTGGATGTCGTAAAAATGGTGCTCTCAAGGCCTTTTGACACTCGTTGAACTGAATTGTGTTAATGCGTTACGAAGCTTAATAAATTTAATCTGCTCCAGATATTACGACAGCTATGACCTTTATTTCTGTCAAAGTGTTGTGACATTCATTAACGTGGTCACGAATTTAACATCTTCATTATACTTAATGTGGTTCGGGTATTACGGCAATCGCTGAATTTATTTTTGTCAACGTTTGATGACGCATAACTAAACTTAATACGGTTCAGGTGTTACAACAATCGACACATTTATTTCTCTCAAAGTTTTATGACGCTTAGTCAAACTTAACCCTTTAAAGACGAAGCGTATCTAGTGCGTACCGCGCTGTAAACACTCTGCACTTCGGTTATAAAAACCAGTCTCTTAATGTTTTATAAGGCAAAAGTTGCTGTTTGTTCTGAGATCCGTACAAAACACATAAAGGCAATGTGGGCACCACGTAGAATTTTTTAATGTTAAACCTGGTGGTACGTAAAGTTACCGCTAGGCTTTAAAAGGTTAATGTGATTCAGGTATTGCGACAATCATCAAATCGATTTCTGTCAAAAATGTTGCTAATCACTAAACTCGGGCCCGACCGCGGTGCTAAGACACTCATTAAACTTAATGTGGTCCAGATGTCACTACATTTATCAAACATGTAGCACACTTAGTGAACTTAGTCTTATCATGGTGTTATGGCACACATTTAGCTTAATGTAACAAAATGTTACAAAAGTCAGTAACGTTAATGTGGTCAGGATGTTAAAACCCGCATTGAAATTAAACCTGATCCAGATGTTAAGGCACTCAAATTGTGGAGTGGGTCCCACTTCTTGACAATTGGAAGTAGTAAATGTGTGTGCTAGGTATCACCAAAACTCCCGTCAAAATTTCTAATTTTATTGTCTTTTACAGTTATGTTAACTTTACATTGCATGAAAGTTCATCAAAGACTACGTTATTAGGAATACGTGAAAGACGCCGTGAGTCCTCGACTCTGTATTTGTTCTTTTGACAACACAAACTCCATCTTCCTAATGATGCAAAACAGAATTCTAAAATTCATGAAAAATTACCTCTCGAAAAAAACATTACGGGAAGATACTATCGGGCACTCCTTTGCAAAACTAAGACCGTGTGGAGGCCGTGCCATGGCTCAGGCGGTTAGCCGCCGGCCTCCCACCGCGGAGGCCCGGGTTCGATCCCGGGTCAGTCCATGTGGGATTTGTGGTGGACAAAGTGGCACTGGGACATGTTTTTCCCCGAGTTCTTCGGTTTTACTCTGTCAATTTCATTACACCGGTGCTCAGTTACTAGGAAAAGGACAAAAAATAATCATCATCATCTTCATCTTCATCATAGGGTTGCACAAGAAGCCTCAAGGCTGCGGTGCGTCCGTAGCGTCTGCTGCGGGGCCCTTCACCACCAAAAAAAAAAAGACCGTGTGGACATCATACTACTAGGTCTTCGGGTGACAGATTTTGGGAAAACATAATCCATACTTGTGGGTATACCCTCATGTAGGACTACTGTGTTTTCTAGACGCGTCCAGTACACACGCATATATATATATATATATATCTGTGCACGGACAAAATCCAGAAATGCTATATTGCTAATTGTGTCGTACATCAATGTCAGAAGATTTTAGAGCTGAAATTCAACTTATGATGTGGATCTTCGAGTTTTTACTATGTCGTTTGTTTAATTCTGTGCAGTCGGAAAATGTTGCAGTTGCTATGTTGAGGGTAACTAAACCGAAAGAGAAAAGGTGGGTATGACACGAAGGTAATAAATGTTCAATTACTGTACTGCCGCGGACTATATACAGCATACCGTTCCTTCTATCCATAAATCCACAACAATCATCCTGAAGATAAAAGCTGTAATGTTTATTGGAACATTGTAAGGATTTAAACACAGGACACGACGTCCCCCAAACCATAAAACTGATTTTACATGAAGAGGATGAGCAATAAAATAAGTTACCGACGCTTACTTTCGGTTCTTTATTTTCATATCCGATAAGAACCGTCCAGATGTAATTTACTGCTGCAACTGCTGATGCATTTATGATATCGTGCGTTGAACTTTAACCTTTTAAAGCCTACTGGTTACTTGAAGCACCAGCCGGTTTCACATTCAACAACTGTACGTTCTGCCCGCAGTGTATCTCTGTGTTTTATATTTATCTTAAAACCAATAGCGACTCTTGCCCAATATAACACAAACTGATTGGTTTTTATAACCGAGATGAAAAGTGTTTACTGCGCGATACGAACTGCGTCTTTTAAATAAAACAGTTTACGCTTCGTCTTTAAAGGGTTAATATTCCTGTTGATATCAGTCCGTGTTCTGTGGTATCAGTCATCGGCCACAGCAGTTTCCACCTCGCGATCATCTTTAAATGTGTGGCCATCAAGATGTGGCATCAACGCCGGAAACAGATGATAATCGCTCGGCAACAGATCACGGCTCTATGCTGCATGTTCCAAAATTCTTTAACCCTTTAAAGACGAAGCGTATCTGTTTTATATAAGGACTCAGTGCGTACCACGCTGTAAACACTCTCCAATTCGGTTATAAAAACAAATCTCTTAATGTTTTATAAGGCAAAAGTTGCTGTTTATTCTGAGATCCGTACAAAACACAGAAACGCAATGTGGGCACCACGTAGAATTTTTTAATGTTAAACCTGGTGGTATGTAAAGTTACCGCTAGGCTTTAAAAGGTTAAATGTGTCGTCGCTAAGAATTTGCTTCAGCGCCGGAGACAAATAATATTCACTGACCGAAAGATCAGCGCTGCAAGTAGGGTGTTCCAAAAGTTTTTTTAATTACAAAAATATAAGGCATGTAAACTTATTTTTTGTAACGACTTCCTACACTGAACTTTAATTTTATTTCTCCTATATGCGATTTATAATGACAGTGTGAGTAGATCCGACTGCGTAGCGTTGAATCGTTGGATGACAGTCAACAATGAACAGGAAGGGATGCGGAAGGAAGCAGTCGAGACCGAGTATGAGTCATTATCCCAGAATTTTCTTGGAGGGCACGAGAAAAGCCACCTAAACCCATTTATAAATGTCGGTGTCCCGTCAGATATTCGCAGCCGGCAGCTGTCCAGTGTAAATCAGAAGCACTACATAATCAGGCTCATGAAAATCTGGGGACAGAGATATAGCCATTATTTGTTACTGAAATAGGTTAGATACAAGCACAAGTCGTTGATTTTGTAAGACAGCAATGAGCGACATTTATATCCTGAAAGCGAGTCGATATTCATGAAGCAAGCAGAATTTAAACGCGCTGTGTTGGAATTCATTAACAGCTGACATGATGGAAAATAACTGAATCAGATACATGTTTACTCTGTAGACATCGTAAATAAAAAGTAAAAAAAATAAGGCTCATTAAATACTAATTATTATTATCGTCATCATTATTATTATTCGAAGAAATACTTTTCGTCTTGTCCGTTGTCAGTGGGTTTAAGGACAAGGTTATAAAGATTAAAATTTACCCGATTTTGTGTGATTAAAAATGTGTTTTTTTTTCCACTGCGAGAACAGTGTAAGAATGGTAGAAAAATACTAAATAACATTAAACAATTTTAGAAATTTTTTATAGATGTAAAGGTAACGTGAAAAATGTGTCCCCTCATTAATTTGGACAAACTAAACAAATTAATAAGATTCATGAATTTCCAGGAAGGATTTATAGCACGTTTTTTCCTTCACTTGCTTGAATCTATAGGATGTGTTTAACTGTAACTACCAGTACTTAGACATAAGGGCCTAATACGAGACGTGTGTTTTTCACAGACAGGACGTAGTCACTTTCAGTATGTGACAGACAGCGTTAATAGCCAGATGGCATCGACATGTACGCACTTTCACCTATTACAGACTGAATGTTTGACAGATGGCATTAATCGTAAAATGCGCTCTGTGACAGTATCACCAACACGAAGTTGTTACCGCTTAACATACATAAAATGTTACATACACAAGTTGCGTGCATGTTTATGCTGCGTCCCCACGTAAGGTTTCACTCGAGCGGCCCACTAGTCATTTCCATCGTACCTGAAGATCAATGAAGGTTTCGGGCTGTTATGGCGTTGTTTCAGGCACAACTACCTCAAAACTGCGAAAAGGGACTTTTAGCTCCGTCATGTATGTCGGCCTGTCTGTCCGTCTGTCCGCATGGAACAATTCGGCCCCCACCGAACGGATTTCCATAAAATAGATAATCTGAGGATTTTTCTAAAATCTGTCGATAAAATTCAATTGCGATTAAAATCCGGGAAGAAAAACGGTACTTTACATGAAGACGTCTGTATATTTATGATAATATCTCGCCGTATTCTTCTTAAAATAAGAAATGCTTCAGACGAAAGTCGTAAACAAAATCAAAACTCTCACTTTATGTACAATAACTTTTTTCCCTGAAAATCGTGCCGTTTATGACATAATGTGGAAAAATATGGTACAGCCAGACAGGCCACAGATGACAATATAATACGGCGGATGCGCTTTGCGTGCTGTACAACTAAGGCTACAGACATACAATATGGAACATTCATTGCTTTTCCACGGCAACCACGGTTACGCGAACGCCCCTGAATATTACGTTATACGTACATTGCTTGTCTTGTTCACCCTCCCGTCACAAGTTCGCACCGTTCGCACCGTTGATATACCAACATTATTAATGACAGAACACTAAATCCTTCACAGATGAGGTGGCCTCTGATGGCAAGGAATATGTGCCAAGCTCGATGAGAATCCATTCCATAGGCCTTAATTCAAAACTTCTTTGGGTGGGGCAGACAAATGTGCGTGTGGAAAGTAGGATACAAACACACGGGACGAATATAAAACAGGGCATCTAGATTAATGACCAGTTAAGGAGAATATTGATGTGAACGTACTCAAAGAAAACAGAAATCTCCT
This sequence comes from Coptotermes formosanus, assembly GCA_013340265.1. Taxonomy (NCBI): domain Eukaryota; kingdom Metazoa; phylum Arthropoda; class Insecta; order Blattodea; family Rhinotermitidae; genus Coptotermes; species Coptotermes formosanus. Next base: position 38,739 of record BLKM01002188.1, read on the forward strand.
TTGAGTTAGGAGAACGTAAAAAATCAAGAGAAGTAACGGAAAAAAGAGAATGGGATGAGGTGAAAACAAACTAGGAAGTTTCTGGATTTCGAAAGAAGTCGCCAGGAAACCGATTTTTATCTCAACGTATGTTGCAGATTCTTCCAAAAATGGTATGTGAATTTGGGATTGCACGTTTTATGCCGCTTATTGAATATGATTATTTGTGAATTGTAGAAGTCCGAAGGTTTCGATTTCAGTTCAAAATATATGCCAGTCTACTGCCGTAAACCCTCAGATTCTGTGAACTGCATTCTTTGGTTCTGAGGCAGCTGTATAAAGATGGAGCAAAATATACCGGTATATTAACCCTTTAAAGACGAAGCCTATCTGTTTTATACAAGGACTCAGTGCGTACCGCGCTGTAAACACTCTCCACTTCGGTTATAAAAACCAATCTCTTAATGTTTTATAAGGCAAAAGTTGCTGTTTGTTCTGAGATCCGTACAAAACACATAAACGCAATGTGGGCACCACGTAGAATTTTTTAATGTTAAACTTGGTCGTATGTAAAGTTACCGCTAGGCTTTAAAAGGTTACAAATATACCAAATATTATTACGGCCATCAAATCGAGTAAGGTGTGACTGGTCAAATACGAACTAGAAGATGGGAAATGCCTACAAAATTTTGGTCGTTAAACACGAAGCGGCTATTCTGAATAAAAAATTTTCTGGCATTCTGATTTCTTTCGCGGTGTTACCTCTCGCTACGCCATGACCACATCTTTCCCAGCCCTGTGTAGTCGCACCTACATAATCATCTCATGTCACTACACGGCAAATAACCTCTTCAGCACATACAGGGTCACTACACGACCGACGAATAATAAAGATAATTCAAGTGATTTACAGTTTCAAGACCCAACCACACAACGCTCCGCTCTGGTCACGCTATGCCCGTGTGGCGTTTTACGGAGAAGAGATAAATGTCTTTGGCGTCGATAATGTCCTAAATGGTGATGCGTTATTTTGTTGTTCTTGTTGACCCGAACAAACCTCTTGTCTGGGAGAAGGGATCGGCCACTTTCGCACAATTACTTGTAATTATGTATAGGAACGTCGGCCGACATTGACCCGGGCATCACAACCTAACCCGTAATCTACAGTTTCAGGATACTGTCACAAGCAGCTGTCCGACCGCATATACATTCTTCGGCTGTCAGTATGTTAGCAACAACTTACAGCTCTATCTCTACGATTTCAGACATAATATCATGAATGTGTATATTATTTGAAGGGGGGGGGGGGGTAGTGTACATTATTGGAGTGTAGAGCTATCCCTGTACAGGTCCCTAGGTTTACTGGACGTTGAGGCTCCCAGATTTCTAGACAATCGGTACATGAATGTGGCCAGTTCGTCAGCTCTACGCACCGGCCTCTTTACCCCAGGAAATGTTCATCGTACTCATTTCCGTTAGGTTCGATTCCCAGTGGTGTCAGTGGATTTTTTTTTCGTTGGCATAATCCTGTCGGTCGCACTATGGCCGTGGGGTCAACTCAGCCTCTAACAGAAATAAATACCAGGAATATTTCCTTGGGGGATAAAGGCGGCCGGTGCTTAGGGCTGACAACCTTACCACTTTCATGTGCCGATTGTCTAGAAATCTGGGAGCCTCGACCTCCTGGAACCCTCTGGGCCTGTCCAGGCCTGTACTGGAACTGCTTTACCTTTTTACTCATTTCCGTTAGGGACTGAGTCGACCCCAGGGCCATAATACGTATTTGTCTTCTCCATAAATCAGCGTCCAGACCAACTTTGGGGCCCCTCATGGTCCTAATGGAGGGACCAGGAGTTTTCCCAGGGGATATAATAGCCTGAGTATGAAGCCGACCACTCACCCCCATCTACTGCCAAAGTTAAGAATACATCGTAATTGGGCAGTGATTAACTCTTTAAAGACGAAGCGTATCTGTTTTATACAAGGACTCAGCGCGTACCGCGCTGTAAACACTCTCCACTTCGGTTATAAAAACCGATCTCTTAATGTTTTATAAGGCAAAAGTTGCTCGTGTGATTAGCCCTTTAAAGACGAAGCGTATCTGTTTTATATAAGGACTCAGTGCGTACCGCGCTGTAAACACTCTCCACTTCGGTTATAAAAACCGATCTCTTAATGTTTTATAAGGCAAAAGTTGCTCGTGTGATTAACCCTTTAAAGACGAAGCGTATCTGTTTTATACAAGGACTCAGCGCGTACCGCGCTGTAAACGCCCTCCACTTCGGTTATAAAAACCAGTCTCTTAATGTTTTATAAGGCAAAAGTTGCTGTTTGTTCTGAGATCCGTACAAAACACATAAACGCAATGTGGGCACGACGTAGGATTTGTTACTGTTAAACCTGGTCGTATGTAAAGTTACCGCTAGGCTTTAAAAGGTTAATTAAGCACTGGGACAACACTACCTCACTTTTATTGCTCTCAACCAGCGTTTGATTACAGCAACTCTGTCCACTAGGAAGGAACGACTCCGTACAAGGTATCCCGTCTGCGTAAGGCTGCGTATCAGCCAGTTCCACTGTCAGTCTCGAGTTAACTTACTTTAATGGCAGTCATTATAACTTTGCTATAAAGAAAACACAGGTGCACATCTGTTGTGCGACAAGTGGTCCTTTTTGAAACAGCAGTCCCACAAGGTGCAGCTATGCTAGAAATAAGTCCTAATCAGGCGACTAATGATTCCTTCCACAGACAACCAAATCATTAAGCAAAACAATCCCCCATTCTACACCAGCAAACTTCACATTTGACATAGCGTTTTAAATAGCACTTTAATCAATATTCATGAAGATAATCGTCGTAATTTTTTGGCGGGTTCGCAAAATTTCGAAAAGCGACCATTAGATTCATCCTGTCTGTCCATCCGTCCGTCCTTCCGCGTGGAGCAACTCGGCTCCCACTGGGCGAATTTTCATGAAATTTTTTAACCATTTTTCGGAAATCTGTCGAGAAAATTCAAAGTTCATCAAAATCTGGCAAGAATACGGGGTACTTTACATGAAGACCTATGTACGTTTACGGTAGTATCTCGCTGAATTCTTCTTAGAATGAGAAATGTTTCAGACAAAAGTTGTAGAGAAAATCAAAACACACATTTTACATTCAATAACTTTTTCCGAGAATCGTGCCGTTTGTTAGATAATGTGGAAAAATATGGTACAGCCAGACAGGCCACAGATGGCAATACAATACGGCGCTTGCGCTTTGCATGCCGGATAACTAAGGCTACAGACTCACACTCAAAATATATAATACTTGTTGCTTTTCCACGGCAACACTGGATACGCGAACGCGCCTCGTGCTAGGTTATACGTATATCAACTCTCTTGTTACAATAATGTCAACGGTATTACTTCTATTTATGTGTATGGGGGCCGTGAAGTTATAACTCCACACATTTTGAATCTCCTCATTAAACGGAGCTGAATGATCAACTTTATATTCCGTTCGTTTGATGCAAAGGGAAAAGACTGCCTCTTGGAATTTCTCAGCTATTCACGAAATTCGCGGCGTTTTAAGGAAGCTGAAGTTTCAGTGTGATGTTCCGGAAGAGGTCGCCACTCTTCCCTACAACGAACCAGGTGAATCCCATCCACACCCTTCCTATTTCTGAAACATCAATTTTAATATTATCCTTCCACATAAGCCTATGTCTTCCTAGCCGTTTTTCTTCCAGGGTTTCCAAAGAAAACCCTGCATGCTCGTGCGTTTTATTGCTGCCCATACGTGCTACAGGATTCGCCCATCTCCTCCTTCTTAACTTGGTCACCATGATGCTATTACATCAAGGTATCAAAGAGGCATACTCGTGTTTGGAACCTAAAGCAGGTGTTCTAACTTTGATCTCTGTGTGTGTGGGCGGGGTTTAGTGACGTCGACACGAATTATCCTTTACTACGGCTACTTCAGGAGATCTGCGGTGGAGAGGATTTTACAAAGACGTCTGCAAAACAACGTGGAGCAACAGGATCCGGGTACAGGACCTTTTTATCGCAGGTGCGTCTGGAAGAGAAAGAAGGAAGCAAGGGCTTTGTCCGAAGGGTAAGCTGCACCACGAACCGACCGTCACAACATTGGGCCCCTGCGGTGCTCTCGGCAGCCACGGTAGGCACACGTTTTAATGTTGGCTTCCGAAGAAAACGTACCACATTTAATCTGCTACTACCATGATAACAGCACTCGAAGGTTCAACACCATTAACACCAAAGCAAGCCACGGGACACGATCTTGGGCCAGTTTAATTTTGTAAAGTAATGGGTTTTTGGACTTTTTCCATCATCCGAAGAATAAAATAACTACAATTAAAATTACGACGTTTCGAAAGTTGGTTCTGCTTCCATCCTCAGGTGAGAAGAGGGGGGAGGGAGGAACACCTACTGTATTGGGTCCCTTAGATAGAGCTACTCCAGTGATTGAGGCTAGCTCTATCTAAGGGACCCAACAGAGTAGGTGTTCCTATCTTCCCCCTCTTCTCATCTGAGGACGGAAGCAGAACCACCTTCCGAAACGTCGTAATTTTAATTGTAGTTATTTCATTCTTCGGACGATAGAAAAAATCCAAAAACCCATTACTTCACAACATTGTACATCGTCGTCAAAACATTTTGGAATTTATCTGGATAATTAATGCTTTACATTCAGTTAATTTGGACTTAAGAAACAGCCACAATCGACTTGATAGCGGGTAATTGTATCCCAAAGTCATATTTCATATCAGTTAATAAAGGTAACTTGATATTGTGCATATAACAGCTGTGTACATTGAATTTTAAATGTATTCATTGCCTTTGACATTATCAACATAAATTTGAATAAACTCAATCAAAAACAGCACTCGATTTTTTCGTCCCAGTAATTAAGTAGAGTAACACAGCGTGTGAGTTTTATCTGAACAAGAAGAAGAAAATAAAATTTACCTTAATGTCTTTAGGTTAGACCTTAAATACAAATTGTTCTCGTGCGATAAAACATGTTTTCAGGGAGTCGACACTCCATATTACACGTTCATTTTGCCACTCAATTCAAAGAACGAATAGCAGTCTATTTTAATGTCTACGGAAACGAAATTTTTACGGCATAAGTTATGTAAATTCATGTCACGTGTTTCTGTGCGCTAGCGGTCAGTAAAGTCAGTAGAGTCAGTATACTAGAGTACAATACAGCACGCTACACAGCAGTTCGTAACAACTGACTTATTAACGACGCTGAGAATGGCACACGCAAATAGCGCCGAATAATAGGCTGATTAGTGGACAATGAATGGGCAGTAATGTGAAAGGAAGTGCTTATGTGTTGAGTGCAGGTATCTTCCGGCATTTTCCTAGAGTGATTGAGGAAACAAAAGCACAACTTGTCACGATAGCTGGTCTCCGAGCCGTGACTTGAAGCCGGGACCTCCCGACTACGGAGCATGCATGCATACATACATACATACATACATACATACATACATACATACATACATACATACGTACATACATACATACATACATACATGCACACACGCACATACATACATACATACATACATACATACATACGTACGTACGTACGTACATACATACATGCACACACACGTACATACGTACATCCATACGTACGTACATACATACATACATACATACATACATACATACATACATACATGCATGTATGCATACATACATACATATATACATACATACGTACATACATACATACGTACGTACGTACATACATACATACATACATACATACATACATACATACATGTATACATACATACATACATACATACATACATACATACACACGTACATACGTACATCCATACGTACGTACGTACATACATACATACATACATATATACATACATACATACATACATGCATGCATGCATGCATACATACATATATACATACATACGTACATACATACATACATGCATACATACATACATACATACATACATACATACATACATACATACGTACGTACACACATGCATGCATGCATGCATACATACATACATACATACGTACATACATACATACATACATACATACATACATACATACATACATACGTACATACATACATACATACATACATACGTACATACGTACGTACGTTACATACATACTTACATTCCATGGATCCCCAAGTTTGTCACAAGACCATGGGATGTGGAATAAGTTATAAACATCCAAAAAATATACAAAAATGTACAGAATTTTACAGTGCAAAATATTATAAACATTTTATACAGCCTTATAGACCATAACTGCATAACTGCTAGCGACAATCAACTGCACTAGCACTTTACACTCGAATGTTAACTAAAGGCACCAGAGTCCCTCCTTAGAGACTAAGTCAGTCAGCTAGTGAACAATACCCCTGCGTTTAATGACATCCGAATGTCCATTACCGCATTCACAAAAGCTCGCCACTTGTCCCTGTCCTGAGGTAGATGAACCCATTCCACGATATCGCTTCCAATTTAGTATTCATTTTGATATTAATCACCCTGTCTGTAACTACTAATTATAAATCGTCCCTATCCTTCAGCTTTCCCCCCACAAGTCTGTGTAGGTTTCTCTTGTGCTCCGTGCCTATGCCTTGTCCATCTCATCTTCACGAACAGAAACTGGCTATCTAAACGAGAAGGCAGTGTGCGTGTTTCTTAATTGTGTTGATACGTGCTCACTCGCCGCATATGGTGACTCTCTTGTCTCAAAATGACCTCTGTCCTTCGACTCCACTTAAGATGATGACAAAGAGTTTGAAAAAGTTTCTTCTGGATAGTGTACTTCTTAAATATGTCAGAAGTTTTCATATTTATTTTGGTTTATTTATCTACATCACCACCTCTCAGAAAATTGCGTCAAATTATAAGAATATCTAAACTATGATTTTAAAATTATGTGGAAGGAAGCCATGTAATCAACGACGACCATGGAGCAGAGTCCTTGAGAACCTCATTACCACCAAGAAATTATCAGTCATTCAGACACTTGGTCTTCGTTACTATATTCACATGATCCTGCCATTGCACGAGATCCTAAGTCAGCTGAAATGAATCCACACCCTCACAAGCATTTCTTTAAGATCAGTTCCAATACTGTCCTGCCATCTATGCCAAGGTCTCAAAAGTGGTCTCTTTACTTCAGATTCTTTTCACCGAAAATTTTGTACGCTTTCCAACGTATCACTAATATCATCTTTCTTGATTTAATGACGTTTGTAATATTTGGATAAGTCCCACATTGTATAATTTTTCTACACATTCCTATTACTTCTTCGGTCTTAGGTCCAACTATTCCCCTTCTTATCACGTTTTTAAACAAATTTCTGATCGTATCTTTGGAGGAAGGACTAAGTTCAACCTCGTATTAACAGCACATAAGACACTGTCGTTTTAACCTTTAAAGCCTAGCGGTAACTTTACATACGATCACGTTTAACATTAAAAAATTCTACGTGGTGCCCACATTGCGTTTATGTGTTTTATACGGATCTCGGAACAAACAGCAACTTTTGCCTTATAACACATTAAGAGATTGGTTTTTATAACTGAAGTGGAGAGTGTTTACAGCGCGGTACGCACTGAGTGCTTATATTAAACAGATACACTTCCTCTTTAAAGGGTTATTCGACTCCTTGGAACAGAATCCACCCTTAATTAGAAGATAATTTGCATTTAGCTACCCAAGAAATTATCCGCGTTTTATGAATGGCGAGTCTCATTAACGAACTCAAAATAGCCTGTCACAAGCCCTGTCCTGACACACATACATCCAGTCCACACCGTCACACCCTTTTCTCAAAGAAATTTTAATATTAACCTCCCATCTACGTCTAGGTTTCCCAAGTGATTTCTTCCTTCATTTATGCAGCTATACACCTTCTGCCTCCATCTTCGGGGCAGAAGAACCTCTATTCTGAAAATGGATGCAGCAGATTCCTCCAGAACGTCTGTGTGTACGTCACAATACATAACGTGACATCCCACATGGCAAGTCAACGCCATGAGATCCTTAAGTCTCACAAAATTTAATGTCAGCAGCTTACCACTTGGGCCAATCCGCTTGATTATAATGTGGAGTGGAAGATCCTTATGCTGAAACAGGCGCTGGAAAAGTATTGATCTACATTGAATCCCTTGTCCATTGGATAATTCAGTCACGTCTTGTTTGTCTGAAATGTTTACAAGCCGAAAAGCGCATGACACAGGAAGCAAACTTAGGTCACTACCAGTTACATAAGTCAACTTGATCTTGGCAAGGACACGCCGTGTCATACTGTACTGCGACGAACGGCCTATTGATCTGTCAGTCATACTATAGATGTCTTAAACTTCGGTAGTCCAAACTGTTCTACAAGCAAAGCAAGCTGGCATTTTTATCGTTAATATCCACTGCACGAAGACCGGACACAAATATATAAGTGGTCACGTTTTGCGTTTCCATGGCAACACTGGTTACAAGACCGCGCCAATATTACGTCGTACGTACACTGCTTATCTGATTTAGTAATTTTCTTTTTAATTTTTTCTTTAACGTCACTGCAGCACTAACGTCTCCTTTGCTGTCGAAACCGGGCATTCCCGGTGCACTCACTACCACTGTGACACGTGCATTCACATGTGCCATCATTAACAATAAATTACTTGCTGGAAGTGCCTGTCAAGGGTAAAAGTCCACATAATTTCGAAACAAAACATCAAAGAATCAATCTAAAAGATCCATCACCTTGCATTGAGCCACTGGGTACAACAGAAAAACCAAAAAATGCACGTAAAGTATATTATATACACCGTATACCTGCTACATGTTTCGGCCACTCATGTGGCCATATGCAGGGAGGCGCATTACAAACGATACGTACATCGAAATGTTACAGATGTTTCTGGAACCAACGCACAGATATAAAATATAAAATTTTAAAAATATTATATTTAAAATGTTATATTTTATATTTGTGCATTGGTTCAAAAAACTTTTGTGATATTTCGATTATGTATCCTTTGTAATGCACCTCCCTGAAGATGGCCACGTGAGTGGCCGAAACGTGTAGCAGGTATACGGTATGTATAACCTTTTAAAGCCTAGCGGTAACTTTACATAGACCAGGTTTAACATTAAAAAATTCTACGTGGTGCCCACATTGCGTTTATGTGTTTTGTACGGATCTCAGAACAAACAGCAACTTTTGCCTTATAAAACATTAAGAGACTGGTTTTTATAACCGAAGTAGAGAGTGTTTACAGCGCGGTACGCACTCAGTCCTTATATAAAACAGATACGCTTCGTCTTTAAAGGGTTAATATACTTTTATACACTTAAGTGCATTTGTTGGTCTTGCTATCATATCAAGGGATCAGTTGAACGCAGTCTTTATTCGTACAGAATGTGTTACAACAATCAGAGTATTGCAGTTATAACCTGATTGCTTTCGCCATTACCAACCCCTCAACAAACTGTCACTAAATGATTCACAGGTATAAAACCTGTAACTTCTAATTCAAAGGTTATTAGAAAACCCGTCGGAATGCCAAACAAAAAATTTGACAATTCCCATTCCTAGCTGATTTCCACAGATACCCCTTCCAGTGACCCAGTCTTATACATTGTAGCCTTCGAGGGATCTGTAAAATCACAGTTTTACTCTATATTCACACAATGCAGTTGGTCCTGAATGGCAGCTTGCGCGAATGATCGGTTGTAATACTGTCACGAAAAGTCGAGGCTGCCACACTAACCGAAACGTTGGTACCCTCTTAAGTGATGCTGGAAGCTAGGCCTTGCAATCCTGTAATTATAACGTAGCGTTAGCCATGCTGGAAATTTCGGTATAGACCCAAGTACAGGGATGGCGAATTTTTTAGCTGTCTTGCGCCGTATTAATGTCACAGTCACTTTACCGATAAAGCGTCATATTAGCCGCTTCCCTTGAGCCAGTAACGCTTGGTTGACTTCATAAGATATCTACTGCTGCACATGTTTGGACAATCATTCGGAGTTCGGAAAGCGATAAAAACTTTCCTCTTTCTTTATTGAGACGTTATCCATGGAGCAGAGTCCTTCCTGAGAATCTAACAGGTCCTCAACTAGCCAAGAAATTTCCCGCATTTTATGGAACCCGAAGGTTCATTACCGCATTCACAAGAGCCCGCCACCTGTCACTATCCTGAGCCAGCTTAATCCAGTCCATGCCCCACCCATCCCACTGCTTGAAGATCCATTTTAATATTATCCTCCCATCTACGCCTCGGTCTCCCATGTGGTCTCCTTCCCTCAGGTCTCCCTACCAAAATCCTGTAGACAACTCTCCTTTCCCCCACACGTGATACATGACCCGCCCATCTCATTCTTCTTGATATGATCACCCGATTGAGACGGCATCTTATATTTAAATTTGTGGACTTCAAGACTCGGAGTAACAAATAACGTATCATAGAATTGTGTTTTCTTGCAGCTGCCTCTCCCCCCGATAACCAAGAGTCTTGGTATGGGAGTGAATATGTCACGTGGCAGAATAAATTATAACTCGGTGACGTACTAAATTATCAAACGATACGACATGCTGATACATACAGAACTGTAATCACATGCGTCAGTCGACACCTCATACGGTACCAGACTTGGCAGCTGTGCCAACAGTTCACTGTTGCTGCCCTGGTATGGATAACGGTCAGACAGTAAATTTACAAGCTATATGCACTTAATTTCGTAACTAAAGAAACCTTGAAATATTCTGCATACAACCGTGATCTCGGACCGAGGAGATATCATGAGTTTCCAGGGTCAAAAAAAAATTTTTGTGGCCACAGATTTACAGATTATCCAAAAGTGGAAGCAGTTGCGACGAGATGGCGTCTAACACACGACATGGACTTCTATTAACAAGGAAGAGAAAGGCTTGTCAGTTGCGGCGGGAACTATGACGAGAATTGTTGGGAGGGCAGTACAATTAGATCTGAACCGTTCTCATTAGAGATGAATATAAAGGGCCCAAACTATATGCACTGTAATCTTATTTTACAAACAAACCTTCGTTACGTAAAACATCAAAACTTATCAACATCGCTCATCATGCAAAGAAAATCCGCATACATCAAAAAACAATAACCTCCTTTGGCTGTATAACTTTTATTTCACAAATTTTGTTGTTTATATTCAATGAAACACAAGAAGAACATTATCATTCAACGCAAATTGTTATTTGCAATGTTATGAACTTTGCAACAGTGGGCTTATGCTTGTGGTATATAAATATCGAGACCGTTGTTTTATGCAAAATATTAAAAAAAGGCGTCTGTCAGACGCGCATTTTTGTTTAGTGTTCAATTTCACAGTTCAAGTCTCAATAAATTCCACACAGCCAGTGTCATAGCAACACGCCGATCACTGCCAGATATAATAACCTGATATCCTAGACAAGAAGGTTAGCAGAACAAAAATATACACGTATGTGCTATAAGCCAGATTTATTCCCCACACACAGACCGTATTGAATAGACACTAATACGTTAAGTAGGTGTACAGGCAATTCCAACAGTGCTCACAATTCAATGTGTCTGTGTTTTCAAGACGTGTTTTTTGTAGTTGTATGTTTTGTAGAGGCAACAACAGGAGTTTGCCCCCCCCCCCCCCGGAGGGGGGTATAAACTTTTCATATGCTTTTAATGATACATTAATTCAGAGGAAACGTATATTTCTGGAGTAGATGTTTCCAACCTCGGCCGAGACACACGAGGTATACTGCTGCCTTCTTCTCTTCATCATCAGATTTCTAAACACCTCCTTGCCCAAGTACAGACACGCTTCATTTCAAACACAACGTACGTAAACTCCTTTCAGTTCGAAGTCTGTAATCTACACAGACAAATCGACGCCAGTAATTAACACTATTCCAGTGTATAAATACACTCATATTCTATTTCCTTTTTAGGCGCGTTCGTATAGTCCCGAAAAGTGCCTCTTAACCTCGTCATGTTCGTCCTTCCGTCTTTCCGTCTCTCCGCATGTATCGGCGCCCCTACCACTGAGACGGATTTCCGTAATATTTGATACTGGGGTCCTTTATGAAAATCTGTTGAGAAATTTCACATGTGGTTAAACTCGGTCATTTTACGTGAACACCGAAGTAACTTTCATTGTTGCCAGCCACATTATATCACCATAAAAGCGCCCTTCCATTAAAATGATATCAGCCGAGGATGAATAACAATAGGCTACGCGCCTTGTGTGTTACGTCTCTCGTGCGTCCTATTCTTTCCTGTCCAACAAAATATTATTTCATTTAGCTTTATGTAATTGTAAATAAGCAATGTTTTTATGACCAACCCCCTTAAAAATTACAATAAACTGATTGCCCATTGATAATTCGTCCCTTTTTGTCCCTGGCATTTGCACCACAGCAACGCAAAGTTACATCTGCATACAGCTTCCCTTGAAGTGTTCACAGTGCCAAGAGGTACCCGTTTATCGCACGGTGTTCTACAACTTCTTCTTCTTCTTCTTCTTCTTCTTCTTCTTCTTCGTCTTCTTCTTCTTCTTCGTCTTCTTCTTCTTCTGCTTCGTCTTCTTCTGCTTCTTCTTCTTCTTCTTCTTCTGCTTCTTCTTCTTCTTCTTCGTCTTCTTCTGCTTCTTCTTCTTCTTCTTCTTCTTCTTCTTCTTCTTCTTCTTCTTCTTCTGCTTCTTCTTCTTCTTCGTCTTCTTCTTCTTCTTCGTCTTCTTCTGCTTCTTCTTCTTCTTCTTCTGCTTCTTCTTCCTCTTCTTCTTCTTCTTCTTCGTCTTCTTCTTCTTCTGCTTCTTCTTCTTCTTCTTCTGCTTCTTCTGCTTCTTCTTCTTCTTTGGCATACTGTCCCTAATGGTTTAACCAGTGCCTCCTTCAGAATGATAGCCCATACGGATCTGCCTTCTGCTTTCTTCCCCCATCTTTTAACTCCCATGAATTTCAGATCATTCTCAATACAGTCTAGCCACCCTAATTTTGGTCTTCCTACTTTTCTTCTTCCATCTGGTTTGCCCAAAAATACCTTCTTTACGGTCCTCTCATAAGGCATTCTTACAAGATGACCGGCCCATTCTAGTCTTCTTGCTTTTGTTGTTGTTACACTATTTGGTTTTCTATACAAAGCCTGCAGTTCATCATTATTTCGGATTCTGCAGCCATTTTGGTTTCTATTGGGCCATATATCTTTCTTAGTATTTTTTGCTCCCATGTTTTAAGGGCTGATTTCTTTTGCTCTGTCATCGTCCACGTTTCACAACCATATAGCACTGTAGGTTTAATCAATGTGATATATATTTTTAGTTTTGTGTGTTTTGAATTCTGCAACATGCACGAGCTTTTTTTTAAAAAAAAATCTGTTAGTCAAGAACGCCTATGACATACAGAGGGAGAGACATGGATTCGCCGTAAGGAGCATGATGCACTTCGGCATATGTCCGGATGGCATCATCAGTTATTGATTTCCCGCCAACGTAAGGACTGAGATAACATACACACACCTTCTAATGGATTAGATGATTAGATTATATTTGTCAGGCCCGTCATTGTTGTCACAAAATAAAGAAACGTGCTGCAAACTGGATAAAACCTGCTGGACTGCCTCCCTTCTTGTGTACATTTCATCTTGCGTCAAATCAGACCGGATATTCTCTTGCACCGTCTGCGGTCCTGAGGGCCGCTCTTTGTGAAACTTCTGTGATATAGCATTCATGGCATCGGGTGAGCCGCATCCGCAGTGTTGTTTTGATTTCACACACGGAAGAAAGAAAGAAAGAAAGAAAGAAAGAAAGAAAGAAAGAAAGAAAGAAAGAAAGAAAGAAAGAAAGAAAGAAAGAAAGAAAGAAAGAAAGAAAGAAAGAAAGAAAGAAAGAAGAAAAAAGAAAGTAACAAACAAAAGGAAACAAAAGGAAGAAACGAATAAAACGAAAGAAACGGATTAGCTGGAACTGGGAATGTGTAAGACAAGTGAAACACCAACATGTTTGTTTTGTAGCTAATAGATTCAATTGTAGATGTGTCCGTATGCCCTGCATGCTTGCCATTTGGTCGTTATGTGGCAGTCATCATAACCGTCAGCAGCATTTATAAACGGACCATAAGATGGCAGCAATAAACGGCAGTGGGCTGTATCTACGCTTCACTCTTTATTGCAGCCTAGACTTGCGCCCGAAATTTACCGCCACCCACAGCACCGCTAGTTTTATCCAGCCATCTTTCACGAGCTTGTCAACTTGAAAGTGTGCGTATTAAGTGAAATATTTTGTTTTCAGACTGCATGTCGGTTCTCGTACTATGTAAGAGCAGATCAGTGGAACAGAAACCATACCTACAGAAGATAAACCTCAAAATTTACCTTCTAAATTTTAACAAGCTTTGTACTACTACAAAATTAATCACACGACAAGAGCCAACGTAACCATTTAAAGCTTAGCGTGTATAATGCATAGGCCAATATATTCCACCAAATTCAACAAAAAAGTGTGTTCTTTTTCCACGGTATATTAACCTTTTAAAGCATAGCGGTAACTTCACATACTACCAGGTTTAACATTAAAAAATTCTACGTGGTGCCCACATTGCGTTTGTATGTTTTGCACGGATCTCAGAACAAACAGCAACTTTTGCCTTACAAAACATTAAGAAACCGGTTTTTATAACCGAAGTGGAGAGTGTTTACAGCGCGGTACGCACTGAGTCCTTATATAAAACAGATACGCTTCGTCTTTAAAGGGTTAATGTATTCCGTGAGATCTTAAAACAAATGGCGGGGACCGTACCATAGCTCAAGTGGTTAGTTGCCGAACTTTTAAGGCAGAAGGCCGCTTTCGATTCCAGGACAGTCCAGGTAGGATTTGTGGTGGACACAGTGGCACTGGGAGAGGTTTCCCTCCAAGTGCTTCGGTTGTCCCCTGTATCATACCACCGACGATACGTACTCGTTAATTCGTCACCGACCATCAATTGGCAGCGTCGTTAAATAATATACTTAAATAAACAATAATTATTTCCATACACGAAACCACCGACTGATTTTTCTAATGGAAGCTCAGTGTGTTCCGTGCACAGGTCATACGTATGTTCGGTATGAGGTACGAAGTGAAACTTTGTAGTATAAATTGTGTTTAGTCTTCAAAGGATGAAAAGGACTGTAGTAAGATTTCACACAACCAACTGTCACATGCCTTCAGAAATCACATCTGAGACACAGGCACATATATTTTCGTAATACAGGACTCCACTAAGAGAACTCAGAATGTTGTTCACAGTTAGCATCTAAAATTTTCCAACAATAATGCACGGTTTAATGATTTTTACAAAGGTATTACAAAGCTATTGTTTTCATTAAACAGTACATTATTGTAGGAAACTTTTTGGATATTAATCTAATAATACAGACGCATGGTATAAATAGCGATGTGAAGTTGTTCACAGTGTTTGTCTCGTATAACATTAAACATATCCAGGCCCTAGGGCCTCATGCCATGAAGGTAATTACGTGAAATTAGAATACAGTTATACATATTCTTAACCCTTTAAAGACGAAATGTATCTGTTTTATATAAGGACTCAGCGCGTACCGCGCTGTAAACACTCTCCACTTCGGTTATAAAAACCAATCTCTTAATGTTTTATAAGGCAAAAGTTTCTGTTTGTTCTGAGATCCGTACAAAACACATAAAGGCAATGTGGGCACCACGTAGAATTTTTTAATGTTAAATCTGGTGGTACGTAAAGTTACCGCTAGGCTTTAAAAGGTTAAAGACGGAGCGTGTCTGTTTCATATAAGGACTCAGTGCGTACCGCGCTGTAAACACTCTCCACTTCGGTTATAAAAACCAGTCTCTTAATGTTTTATAAGGCAAAAGTTTCTGTTTGTTCTGAGATCCGTACAAAACACATAAAAGCAATGTGGGCACCACGTAGAATTTTTTAATGTTAAACCTGGTCGTATGTAAAGTTACCGCTAGGCTTTAAAAGGTTAAATTCGTCACGATGATAGTTGGAAACAACTGGTTAGCTTCACACCCGACCCCCTTTATTCCTGGGAAAAAGAGCTCCCTGTTCCTCTTGGATAGGTGGCTGTGTTGTTACCAGACCTGATCTGATCAGATGGAAGGCTATTCTCCAAATTTAAGATTAAAGTCTCATGTAAAATTTACGTAACAAATATATGTTTTACATTAGGCACATTCTTGTAGCAATATTATAACTGTGCAGGATAATCTGGAATGAGTGTGGAAAAAAATTATATCACGGCATATTTTAATACACCACTTCAAGGGTTACGTGGAAGGAGTGAGGGAAATATCGAAATTTCTGCATTACAGTGGTCAGTTTACAGGCAAGAGTGGATGCTTGAATCCCCTGAATATGAAGCAGGAATGCCAAATGCTGAACCACGAAATTCAGAGCCCGAGAGTAAAAAGTTGGGAACCTGGATTAATATGAATAGGAGTTCACTTATCTTAACTCATAATGATACATTTTTGTTTCTCATAAAATCATATACGTAATAAGTGGTAAATCTGAAAGTATAGGAACATTTAATGTGGTTCCACAATTCATGGCTCTGGGTCTCTGATCAGAAAGATTTGCACAGTCAGTGTGTGTGTCTGTCAGATCTATACTTGTGCATAACCCGAAACTATTTAAATTAACATATTACTGTCTTATTCGGATGACATTTTAAACTTCCAGGCACAACAGAGACCCGGAATCCTAACCCCTCTGGGGTAGCTACACCGCCTTGAACTTTCACATATTTTCTCCACATAAACCATTCTTTATATTACTGTAAAAAGTGCTTGGAGAACAGATGTCAAAATTCACCTAGCCACATGATGGTAAAACACTAAATATGGTACTGTTTAAAACTTCTGTAATTTATGATTTCAGAAAAGGACGGAGGCACCAAAGAAGACTAGCATTTAGCATTTGATATCAAAATGGTAGCAGAGGTAAAGTCTAATTGTAAGTAAATCTCCTAGCTGTGGGGTTTTGTGACCTCTCTGCACCGTGTAACTTTGGCTTTTAGGCTAAATTCTGAAACCATAAGAAAATGTAACATGGGGATTGTACTCCATATTGATTCACTGCTATTAAAATAACTTAAAACAGAGATTCTGAAAAGTACTGTCCGTATACGCTTTAATCTGTGTGGGTAAGCTAGCAGAGAATCTACGTTAATAATTATGCAATTCAGTGATTTATTTCTGAGCATAATTTCCACCAGTGCCAATGCCAATTAGACCCAGCAGACCAATTATTTAAGGTCCCTGCATTCAATGTGTTGATGTTGTTCCATCAGTAGTTCACATGACCATCTTGTTGGTATCAGTGACAGCAGGACACCAAAAGAACAAAAGTACATTGGTCTCTCATGGTATGATATTCACAATGGTTCATAGCAAGCTTCTGTTTTATCAGAAATTGTTAGAATTTGTAAACCCACAGACAGGATGATACAAAGTCTGTAATTTCCTAAGAGGTCAGCCTTCCATTTGGGAAATATTTCTTTCCAGTAAATAAATCCCTCATCTTTCTCTTCTACCCATATTGCAGTACAATGATGAAATGTCTTTCCTTTATCTAATAGATGAACTCCAAAACCAAAGTGTGTCACTTGTTGCAAACAGCACAGAAGACATTTCACCAGCAGACACTGTGTCACCAAAGAGACCAAAGAAGATGCAGCTCAAGCGAGAACTGGGCCTCTTCAGTGCCGTCAATCTTATTGTTGGAGTCATGATAGGTACAGTGTCTTCACAGTAACAACTCTTGACACAAGTGCTCCATTCTGGATAGTATCTAATCTCACAACATTTCCTGAACGTGATGCTATACTGTAGCCATACATAAAGAATAATGCTCTCTTTTTAATGTTATATTCATTTATACATAAGTGATACCTCCAATTCAAGATATGAAGACATAAGGTGTGGCCATGTTACAGTAAAGCTGAATATATTCTTAATTTTGGTACTAAATAGAGGTGAATACTTATGTTCAAATTCCACCTACTTTGCTACAGATTAAGAAGCCTCTAATGTACATGTTAGTTGGATAGGACACTGTGTGGACTATAAGGGCTGGTCAGGACATTGTGGTAGCAAATACAAAGGTCCCATACCTGCATGAAATTGAACCTAATCATTCAGCTCACATCCACTTTCTTTTCTAAAAGAACACTCTTGGCTCATATAAAAATATACAGATATGAATACTGACAAATTAAATATAATCTCAAAATGGTTCAAACTTTATTCCACTTCAACATTTGATGATATGCTTTAAATTCCAGTGTTAGAAAGACTAATATGAGTGATTCAACTAAACAAACTTCTCTACAGAATGTATGCCAAAAATCAATACATAAGCTCAGTTCCCCTGAATCCATACTACGTTCTTTGGAGGCTATACTTTGTAATAATCACTTAGAGTCACTGGAAAGAAATATGAAATACTTTGACGCTGAGTTGCGACATCATAATTAGTCACTGACAATTTCACTGTTAGCAGTATTAGATGGCTTGCAAACAGAAACGATACTGGCTGCAGCAGTATAGTAATTACTGAACAGGCGAATAAGTTGACGGGTAGATATCAAGCAAAGACATAAGAGTTGTAGGGCTGCCAGTAAATTCACTACATAATCAAGTGTCAACATCATAATATGTCTCCTTTTCTAAGTATTTGAAGACAATTTATAAAATGGGAAAAAAGACTGACCAGGCTTCATAATCGAACTGTTGATGTCTATTTTTTATGTTCCACAGGATCCGGTATCTTTGTGTCTCCAGCAAGCGCCCTCGAGAGGTCAGGCTCTGTGGGCCTGTGTCTTGTCATATGGGCTGTATGTGGCACCATCTCCTTATTCGGTACAATTTGATCTCTACAATTACCTACATCTGTAGCTGAATGTGTCTCTAAAATGGAGATCAATGATTCTGGTATCCTACACACATGCCAGAGTTAAATGACTCATTACTTGCATATGGTTAAGGCAGTTCTTAAGATTTTTGAGAACATAACTGTCAGTTGTCAGTTCCCAAATGTAGAATTGCTTTCTCTAATACAATGCTAGCAAGAATTGCTAAGCATATAGATTTAATCAGCAATATTTCTCATTTGTATCTGAATTACAAATACTTTGAATCTGGCCTGAGTTTTTGCGGTTTACTGAACCCCTGTGTGTAAACAACATGATGGTACCTGGTAATATTTCATAAATAACTTCCTACCCATTCCTTTTTCAAGTACACTGAAGGTGATTATCCTGTCACATAAATCAATGCTGAATAACTTCTGAAGTAGATATGGCATTGTTAAATTACTCATAATTCATCCATCCTTCAGCAGATATGCTCAACTCATTTACAAATTATCCTCATATAAATGGGTGAGTGAGTGAGTGAGTCACACATCAGGATTGTCTGGTCTCCAGAGTTGCAATGGTCATTATTAGGGTCTGTGTTCTCTCTGAGGTATGTTCTGAGGCCAAAGAAAGAGTTTTCATACTTGAGATATGAGCTGAGGCTGAAGAAACGGTTTGGGCATTGAGAATATAATGCAAAGTAACACAACCAGATGGCATACGTCTGATTGATAAAATTAAAGCTTGGTTTGTTCTAAGAATAGAGAAACTGGGAATGCTAGAACTGATGTTGTAGTGTTTGAATATTATGGCAGCCTGTCATACTGTCATATGGAGGGCTTGTGGGCAGTACATTCATAATGAATGAATGAATGAATGAATGAATGAATGAATGAAAAGTCTTTGCTAATGAGGGGGAAGTATTCCCATAAGCTGTTGGCCATTACAAAAGTGCAAGAACAATGCAAGAAAAAATTATATCCGAGTGGCTACATGTCAACATATTGACTTCTTTATACTTAACAAATTTACTTTACAAGCATTTTTTCTTTGAAAGACACTGAAAGGAAATGAGATTTTTAACCGAATATTATTTATTCCCACAGGAGCATTAGCATTTGCAGAACTTGGAACAGTTGTTCCTCGGTCAGGAGCGGAGTATGCATACTTCCAGGAGGCTTATGGAGGGCTGCATAGATTCTGGGGTCCACTACCAAGTTTCATATGTTCGTGGGTGTATGTACTTATACTGAGGCCAGCTGAGGTGGCTGTCATAATACTGACGTTCTCAGAGTACATCTGCCAACCGTTTGCCTATGACATTGGACACATGCCTCCAGAGTATCAAGAAACAGTCAAGAAGATGATTGCAATTCTTGGACTAGGTCAGCAACCATCTTTATACGTCATAACACAAACAAACAAAAAAACAATTGAACAACCAACCGGCTGACCGACCGACCAACCGACCAATCAGCTGACCAACCAACCAACCAACCAACCAACCAACCAACCAATGAACCAACCAACCAACCGACCGACCAGCTGAACAACCCACTGATTAACCAATCGAACAACCATCCAACCATTTGGCCTACCGACCGACCGGCTGACCAACCAACCAACCAACCAACCAACCAACCAGCCAACCAACCACCCAGCCAGCCAAACATCTCCATGTTGCAAATTCCTTCTCTAGAAGTTATTAGGTCCTCATCTACTTAAGAAATTCGTCGAATTTTATGGAACTGCAAGGTTTGTGACCATGTTAACAAAGCCCAACACTTGCGCCTGTGCTTAGCCACATGAATCCAGTCTATGCCTTCCATCCTATTTCTGTAACATCTGTTTTAATATTATCCTCTAATTGAACCTAGGTCTTTACCATTACAGGAGTAATACATATTTTTAAAAGATATCAGTATTTTGGTTTTGTGTTTGATACGCCCAAAGTTTAAAGCCAGGACCACAGGAGGCTACTGGGGTTTTCATGATTTTCCTCAGTCTATTCAAATTCTGTAATATGTCACAGCCCCTATCCAATTCAAAGCCCTCCAAATTAATCATTCATAATCATCTTATCATATGATGGCATGTAACCTATGCAGTTGATAAAGCATCGTTAGGAAACATCCCTTCTCCTTTATAAAATCATCTAATAACATCATAAGCACTGATTTTATGTGTCAAGACACCAGAGTTCAACCCAGGAAGTCCCTGAATACTAAACAAAGTACTAACCACTACCTGCTTACCACTTTGTATGTTCGCACATTCATCATAATAAATTTGCAATTTCATCACTTAGAAATTTATGGTCAGAATAAACTGCATGAAATCCAGATAATTTCATTAGTCTCTTTCTACACACACACACACACACACACACACACACACACACACACATATATATATATATTCTTATTTTGCTCCTTCCTGTCATGGACTTAACAATGACTTAATGGGGAACGCTGAAAGATATGAAACTGGCTCTGTGCTCTTGCCAATATGTGTGGTAGCCATGTCTGTTAAAAATACATGTAATATTACTGCAGTGTTTAGGGATGCATTTTGAATCCTCATTCTCAATTTTTTCTTTTTTATGTATGCATAAACTTTAATTTATTAATCTGCAAGCTATACTTTCTTCAACACTCAAATCACAAACACTTTGAGGACTTTTTCCATCGTCAACACAATTAAAAAATCACAACATTTTGAAAGAAACTTCATCCGTCCTCAAGTGACGACCACTTATACTTTTTCACAGTTTAACTATTATATATTGTCATATTCACAATCAAAGCAATAATATCCTAGATAAGGAATATTACTGCTGCTTGTAATTCATGTTGTATCATTAACACGTTAACTGTAATTCATGTACAAAATACTTCACTACCAACAACAACCATAAATGTGAGCACAGTGAAAGGCCACATGAATAAGAGTTTGCTTTGTTAAACGTGTCCACAGATTCATACAATTTCTGTCAATAAAACAGGGCTCCACAGCTACTATTACTGATCAACATTGTGTTTTTCCCAGGTCTGCTGACTTTCATAAATTTCATCAGTGTGAAATTGTATGTCCACGTGCAGAATGTTTTTGGATTTTGCAAACTGTTTGCGTGCCTTGTTGTCATCATTGGTGGTCTTTATGAACTGTGCACTGGTACGTATTTGTTTGAAATCGGAAGGAAATTTTAGTGTACACTAAATTAGTGATATGCTAAGAATGAAGAGACTGGTTTTAATGAACCATCCTGAGGTCTGTCAGGAAGGACTAAAGAAGCCATGCGAAACCTCAATCATGATAGTATGCCACGTGGCCAAGATTCAACTGTGTACCTTCATGTTATAATTTGGAAGGTTGTTTTTAAGACAATGTAATTTTACCAGGGCCAGCTCATCCATCAGGGCTGCATGGCTGCAGCCCTCCAAGAAATTTTGAGAAAAATTGAGCTAAATATCTGAATAAATGTTTGTTAGGAGATTTGTACTTTCTTTAAATAATATGACTTATATTGTTTTAAATTGAAATACTCGTGACAGACTCCAAGTGCTGCGGAGATCACAGCAAGTTGCAGCCCACCCAGGCCTTGACTGCAGCCCAGACAGTGTTTCAAGGAGGACTTTCTATATCTGCTTATCTTTCTTAACATTTAAAATGCTGGCATTTTGATAATCATTTTTACCTAGCACGTTTCAAAGCCATATTTGTGAAAGTTTTAATTTTAGTAGTTGCCATTTTAAAATAAATATGTACAAGAACAGTGTGAAGTATTTACAGGGCATCAATTTTTCGCAATTAACTCTCGCCAAGAGGACTGATATTAAGAATTTAAGTTGTGCAACACTTGATTTAGGTATTTCTGAGTCATCATCAAGCAAAATACAAACTTATGTGAGAAAATTCAACCCTGCTATATACATTAAGCATATGTGGTCATGTGGCTGTGCTGAAAGAAAGGTGACACAAGGCCTTCTCACTAATAATATAATAATCCTAGCATCAGGCCTGCTATAAAAAAGAATCCCACCAGACACAACTGAATTTTACGATAAAAATTGTGTAACAAACATACCCAAGCTTGGTTTATTTTAGAAATGTGGAAATAACGAATGTTGTTTAAGAGATAAAATGGCAAAGGAAGAATGCCAAATGCAATGTGAGGAAAATTTAATATACTAAGATATTTAAAATGTGCATAATTTATTGCAGCTTCTGTTATACTATTTATTTAATTCTGATTATCTTCTTTCATTTCGAATCTTCAACTGATACATAATTGTTTAATTGCATGGAGACGTAGTATTCCCTGCAACATATAGGAGATAAGCTGCTGCATGTTTGTTCACAATGAAAAATGGTTTATGTGTCTTGTGGTACATGTCTGTAATATACCTCAGTTAGCATCTACTGAAATATAAGTGTTTTATTACATACCTTCATTCTTCTCTTCACACAGGAAATACAGAAAATCTAACGCAAGGTTTCGAGGGCTCAACTACTTCTCCCAAAAATTTGGCTCTTGCATTCTACAGTGGTCTTTGGGCTTTTGATGGTTGGTGGGTACCTGAAAAAGTAATGTAACTTCTAATGCAATGTCTAATTAACCAAGAAATACATACAGAATTTTGGTTGGCAAAACTCATGAAGAAACCAACTGGAGGAATAAGAATGCAAGGATAATATTAAAATGGATCTGGTATAAATATAATGTAGGGATTTCAGAAAGATTAAATTAATGCTACCCGTGAATTATGAATGATCTAGGGTTACAATGACAAAATGAACTCCATGGTGCAAGCAATTTCTTGAAAATTTGGCAGTTGCTCAAGTGCTCAAGAAATTCTCTCCTTATAACAAAACAAAAAAACCTTGCCACAGGATCCTAACCTGAGCTGCTTCAATCCACTCCACATCATCACATCCTATGTATGTAAGATCCATTTCAATATTATTTTTCATCTATGTTGTAGTTGACCAAGTGGTCTCTTTTGTCAATATCTTTCAACTAAAATTTTATATGCAGTTTCCCGTCTACCATCAGTCCTACCTTTTTCAACGTGCTCCCGATAGTCTCCTTAATACCATTATGCAAAGAGTACAAATTATGAAGTTCCTCATAATGTAGCATTCTTCCATTTTTACACCTATTCTATACTACAGACTACTGATATCAGGCGTTGCATTTACTTTTGTCATTCTGATACATTATATGACTGTAACACTTAATTCCATAGCAAAAAGTGCCTGGGTACAGCTGTTTTGTCTTACTGTTTAGCAAAAGTTACCAATAAAATAAACATTGTGTAGTTCTGTAATACTCCACTTGTGTGACTAGTAAAATGCATGTCAATTAACTGCCATAACATAGATACCAATGTGTAAGCACTGCTACTGTACTAACACCCACACAGTTACAATGTTACTACTGCTTATACTGTAGTGCTGACAGTAATACCAGAAGAGTACAGATGCCAAGGGAACACAGACAGGCAAACTGTCTGGCAGTCATGAGGTTTTGTCATCCTCATGGCAAAACCACAACCAGTCTTATACAGAGAAATTTAAAACAGCAACTCACACTGAATATTTCTTTCTGTTAGGAATGAAAATTATTTTTCAGTTGCTAGCACATAGCGCCCACTGCTTGAATAGGGGCCAGTGTGTAGTGGAGCAAAGTTATTTGAACCATGATATATGTTTATTTATGAGGTATCTGAATATATCTGCCAGGTACTTCGTAGAAATGGATATGATATCCAAACAGAAAATAGAGCATTATACTCAAATTAAAAAAACTGGGCGATGAATCCTGGTTTCTATTCTGTTGGGATGAAGATGATTTCATTAAACAAGGTAGTTAGTGGGGTTAGAGGTATGTCAGCACCAACAGCTATACACAAAGTTGTTAGCCTGAGTCACCTTGCACTAGAACATAATGAAACAGAATAGAATAGATGGCAGGGGGTGTCCAACTGCCCTCGCATCATAACCAGTAATGAGCTACTGTGTATTCCCATCATTTATCCCATCAGCAAACTTGCAACTTGGACAAACTGCAGAAGTTTGCTAATTGATACCTTATGATTGTTATTAATATTCAAGAAATGAGCTCTGAAGTGCTTATACCAGACTCCTGCAAGGGGTTCAAGATAGCGTACTATGTGTAAGGCAATTTCATTAATTTTGACACCTACTGCAAGTGGAATGTTCATTTAACTTCAACTTGCATAGGAGTGCCCATCGCTGATCGATGTGTTCATCATAACGTTACAGACCTAAAACAGTATCTACAGAGCAGACATACGTACGTACGTACGTACATACGTATGTATGTATGTATGTATGTACATATGTATGTACGTACGTATGTATGTATGTATGTATGTATGTATGTATGTACATATGTATGTATGTATGTATGTATGTACATATATATGTATGTATGTATGTACGTATGTATGTATGTATGTATGTACGTATGTATGTATGTATGTATGTATGTATGTATGTATGTATGTATGTATGTATGTATGTATGTATGTATGTATGTACGTATGTATGTATGTATGTATACATCACTGTTGTGTAAATCTGACTTAATGAGGCCCTTTCTATTCCACAGGTCAACTGTTACAGTTGTTACAGAAGAAGTGAAAAGACCAGAAGTGTAAGTGCATGAACATGGAACTTCTTATATCAGTTCAAGCTTTTAAGTTTCAGAAAGACGATAATAAAAAACCTGCGGTTGATATTACAGCAATATTCCACGGAGCATCATGTTAGCAGTTCCTCTCGTCACTGCTGTTTACTTCATGATGAATCTAGCTTATATGACCGTCCTCACTATCCCAGAAATGATTTCAGCACCTGCGGTGGCTGTGGTAATTATTACAAAATATTTTAATTTAATTTGCTGCACTTAGAAAATTCTGCTCTAAGTTTAGAAATCTGACTTACTGGCATTTATCTCCAGTGGCACTACATGAAGTCAAATTTTCCATTTCCACTCTTTTATATTTGGTTGTTGTTAAGTTTCTGACACAAGACAGCAAAGAAAATAATTCACCATTTACTCATATGAATTAACAATAATATGAACCTTTTTCATTACTATTTTTGTATACTTTTGCGGTAGTTTCTCACATATTTAGCCTAGTAAGGCCTGAGGAGATAGTTATTTAATACTTTTTTTAAACTTGGACATAAAGGCTGTGTACTTCCAAAAAAAATGCAGTCAGAGCTGTAGCAGTGTTCATGCAATCTGGCTCAATGAATAAATATTTAATTTAATTTCATCATAATTAAGTGGTTTGGCAAATTGATCCCAACCCATATGTTGACAGCCACTGGTCTGTGGGGCATAAAGTTAAAATTTTGCACAATTCAGAGTGGTGGTTGGTGACTTCAGCAGTTCGTCACATTTGAACTAGGAAAATAATACTCAGTTCTCATTGCAAAGAGTGGAGTGGACAGCTG
The DNA here is from genome assembly GCA_013340265.1 of Coptotermes formosanus. NCBI lineage: Eukaryota > Metazoa > Arthropoda > Insecta > Blattodea > Rhinotermitidae > Coptotermes > Coptotermes formosanus. Next base: position 65,138 of record BLKM01002188.1, read on the forward strand.
AGTTAGGTGTGGCAGTGCACGGAAAAAAGCTCTGTCCCTGTTAGGAATCAAACCTCAGACATCCAGCCAAAGTTACTCATTTTACCAACTGAGCACCCATGGTTCCCACTGTTAAGTAATTTGAAACAATCACAAGAACTCAAACGTGTACTTCCAGTATGTGATAATTCTCATTGCAGGTGTTCGGTGACAGAATACTTGGAGTAATGAACTTCATCATTCCACTTGGTGTAGCACTGTCTACATTTGGATGTGCTTTAAGCATCCAGTTCAGTGTCACAAGGCTGTGCTACGTGGCTGGGAGAGAAGGTCACATGATAGAAGTGTTCTCCTATATCCACATCAGGCGCCTCACCCCTGCTCCTGCCGTGGTCTCACAGGTCAGTTACAGACATACTTCAAACATTTGGTATGGCGATTATTTGTCAAGTAGTAGAATTTTAAAACTCATCATTCCTCATATCAGAGTTTGCTACTGCATGTGATTCTGAGCTAGACCCTCCTCCCTTCCCCACCTCCCGTCATCACAGACCAATCCACTACAGTCCGTGTTAATATTACGAAGTACTACCACCTCATCCTCAGTTTTCAGAGCGTAATACATTACAGCTGTATTCCTCAATCTTTCTGGTGCCACAGATCCCTTGAAAAGTCTTGCCCATTTTGTGGAGGCCCTCCCCAAATATAATGTCAGCTTGCAAACCCCCAAGGCACAAATCACAGTGACATTTAAATTTTTTAACAATTACAGAGAAGAACATACTTAACTTACTTCATCAGTACAAATGTCAGGCACCGATATGTCCATATTATTTCAAGGGCTATTAAGTTTTGGTATGGATATCAGGTCTGAATTCTCATTTGAAATAAAATACTGTCCATTTGGATATATAAACAGTACATGCATTCATAATTTATACAATGAATTTTACAATGCAACAACAGAAATTTCTTATAAAATAAACTTTCATTTTAGGGTCTGTTGGCATTCCTCTTTATCATTTCTGGTGACATCACAACACTTATTGACTTTGCCAGCTTCCTCATTTGGATTTTCTACGGGGCAGCAATGGTAGCACTCATACTCATGAGAAGAACAAAGAAAGATGTCAAACGACCTTATAAGGTACTCTGTCTAATATATAAAAAACTGGAAGCAAGACACACTGGCACGCGGCACTTCAAGGGGTATTGGGTCAAATTTCACGGACATGAATATATTTTCAGAGCCAAAGGGTAGCCAGGGACATAAGTCGTAATTACAATGAAAGGTTTTAGGTTTCAATTTTATCCACAGCAATATTTTGTAATGAAATTGGGCTTTAGGTAAACACACACACACACACACACACACACACACACACACACACACACACACGTGTGTTGGTGTTTGTGTGTGTGTGTGTGTGTGTGTGTGTGTGTGTGTGTGTGTGTGTGTGTGTGTGTGCATATGCATGTCTTCACATTCATGCTGTTGGTAATTCAGTGAACATAAGTGTTTGTAACATTAGCAGCTCTAAAGGAGGTATGTCAAAATACATAAGCAAGTGCACCTGTAACTGTTACATTTAAGTGCCTTGTCCTCTGTACTGCACTGGGTATAAGTGGGACTTGTGTAACAGTTATACCTACACTTAAGCATTATTTTGTTTATTAAACCCATAATTTCTTATTACTGAATTCCAGGTTCCATTATGGATTCCACTATTCATTATCTTCATAGCACTCTTCTTATGTCTGGTGCCTGTCATCACAGACCCATCTCCAAGATACTTCTTTGCTTTACTGTTTATTGTTATAGGGATAGCAGTTTATATCCCTCTAGTCTATTACAGGTATCGACCTCAATGGATGGGTAAGTCTTTTTATTGTTTCCCAGTCACATACTATACTTAGACTAAGGTTTTCTTAAAATTATTACCTAATTTCTTACTAAATTTCTTCCTAACTGTTTCCATGTTGTGGCTGACTTCATAGACAATTGTACAGTCACCATTAAGAATATAACAAAAATGACAAAATTCTGGCTATATGTCCAATGTTTATTCAAGAGATGCCAGTTGTGATTCTTGTAGTACAGGGTGTCAGCTACACTGACTAAAGTTGCTTGCAGACTTCACCAATCATACCATGCCATTATCAACACTTCCTAGTTATGGCACACAATCATCCTTTCATCTCATTCAGCACGATGGGCCTGTAACTTACACTTATGACAGCATTATTACATATCTTACAAATTAATACATTAGTAAAGACGTTCTGGCAACAGTTCATGTCGTTTTGTTTGAACAAACATAGGCAGTCAGACGATACCATACTGTGACTCATAAGATGTCATAAACAGAATCCCCTGCTACATGGCCACCCTAATGCAAAGTGTGGACTTCATTTCCATCGATCACTGCATGTTTATGCTTGCGGTCAGTCAGCTGGGAAGGTTCACTGTATTTGCATTAACTATTGTAATGTACATCATTGAAAAATACACTTTTCTTGTTAATAATTTAAACGATTTACATGAAAAATCTAATAACAAACATGTTTGTGCCATTGGTCTTTTGCATCTGAATTCACTTTACCCAGCTGATGGTAGGTGCTAAAGTTGTGCAAAAAATGGCTGACATGAACATGCATCAATGTTCCTGGCATCATAATCTCCCCCAAGATTTCCAAACATGACTTCAGTTGAGTCCAAGCAAGCCACTTCTTCAACTGTCCCTAGAAAATTATGTTTCTAATGTGTCAACTCTAAGTGCCTCAAAAACCCTAACGTTTTGCTTCTGCACCATATGCGTGGTGCACCATCTTCAATTTGCAGACCGAGTTACAAGGCTTTAGTTTTGTAACTGGCTTTTCAGAATCATAGACCCTATACTCTTTTATAATAGGGTTAATCAAGATGGGTAAATAAACAAAGTATTGGAAACCTTCTTTCAGACATCAACCAAAGAAGGATGGAGTTACATGAGTTTCCAGCATGAAAGTAGGCCACCACACTCTGCAGGCAATGTAGTGCAGCTGTTCTGTTCCCTAGATCTGAGAGTGAATTGATTTTTATCTGTAGGCAGACTTGAAACAGAAATTGTTCGTACACAGCCCATACACTTTGAGACTTTACAGATTAAAATCTGAGATATTATACTACAAATTGCAGGTTTGAATTTCAATAAATGTCATGAATTTACTTACATCAATGTGAAATGAGTATCAGTGTTGCAGAGACTTCTTCCAGCAGCTGTAGTTATTACAAAATCAAGAAGTGGTTTTACTACAACACTCTTTATGTGGACAGAATCTTTAATTAAACTGCACAATAGTGGCTGATTTTCTGAACAGAGAGTAGTCAAGTATTGGCTGGTATCTTGCTCTGTGAACATGTGTGTACATGGCCACAAATGAAAAAATAGATTTCTTTGAATATAAATATCCCAAGCGTTTTGGGATGTTATGCTATAACAAGTACACTGAAACCCTATTAAGAAAATTTTGAAAATTCCGAGAAAATCCTACTTCTTAAGCGGGAAATTTCTTAAAAGGGTAATTTTAATGAAATGGGAGAATTTTGGTGCTTTTTTATCCTGACTTCTTAGGCGGGAAATTTTTTTAACCGGGTTTTTCTTAAGCGAGTTTCACTGTAGTTACCAACGTTTCGAAGAAGCGTACTGCCTCCATCTTCAGGGTGAAATATCAGATCTCATACTTCTCTCCATGTCGTGGATCATATATCTGTTACACCAACGAAAGTGTAGCCTCAGTGTTTAATTGGTTACATTATGACACGGCATCAACTACAAAAATTGTGCATAAATATCTCAGAGATACTGAAACTCCTTTTAAATTCCTAAACATGTCCCATGCAAGGAACTGCAGACATTTCAGCATATTTCTTTGGCCCACATCACGTTAGAAAAATAACAGTCTTGCACTACAAGTTGCTAATACTCTTGTATGTGTTATTCTCTTGTTTCAGAAAAGTTTACGTATTTTGTACAAGTCCTCATGGAAGTTGTGCCCAGTGAGCAAAGTATGGACTAACATTCTGACTGAGATTTGATTAAAAAGACTGACATTTTGTAACATGGAATTGAGAGCTTTTGTACAAAACTCAAGATATTCTGCAATTTTATAATACACAAATGTGTAAATAAATATGTATGTTTCATATACACAAAACATACGTGGAAACAAGAATATAAATGATGTAAAAATAATTTCAGAGTCTACTATATGAGACAATCAAATATTAATAAAAGAGATGTGTCCAAGAACAGCAAGAGCTTGGAAGTTACATCCAAGTTTTATCTGAGAACATGTAAGAAAAAAATATTTTACATTTATTGACTTATATATTGCAGCAGCTAGACATGTCAGTGCACCCTTATTGTCAGAGGTAATGCTAAAATTAGCACCCATGTAATCGATGACTACCACAGCTAGCTCATCAAACCCAAAGACTTGTTACACATTACACCCAAATTATACATTATGTTTTCTGAATCAGTAATATATATGGCATTATTTAGTAGAATCTACATACAAACACACATACACACACATATGCACATGTATATATGTAGATATTCTGATCTGTAGGGGTAACACCCACAGATGCCACTTCAGGATGTTTCTGGATCAGCAAGCTGTCATGACCCAGCAAAAATCACCACAATGTATGTGTAAGTAAATTAAGTAGATAAGTAAATATGTGAGTGGGGAAGGTCTGTTTTGAAAATCTGCTGTGAAATAAGTGAAAGGATGGCAATTTTGTTTAAAATCATGGAACACAAGCCCACAACTAGTTCCTGTCCCAAACCAACAGAATTCAGTTCACACCCACCATCAAATTTATTTAAGCCACAGTGTTCCACCATTACCCTCCTCGCACTTTCCAAACATCCCTGTCACCTTCCTACTAAACTGTCCTAATGCACATGGTTCTCCATGCAGTGAGTATGAAGACTGCCATCTTCTCTGACCTGACACTCTTTGGTTTTGGAGAATAAACCAAAGTTTTGGAGGAACGTGCTGACTCCACCTTCAGCATGGAAGATCTTAACTAAGTTAATCTACATGAGGGGTACACCCAGAATTTTTCCTTGGGGGGGGGGGGGGGGGGGTGACCCGGAGGCTGTAAATAATTTATGCTTGATTTTAAAAATTTTGTTATAAAAATCATGCAGTAAGTACAACATAACACTGTTTGCAACTGCATTTATATACATACAAATGTAACTACATGTTCTGTGACTCAATCACAGTGTCCTGTCTTCTTGTTTTTTTAATTTTATTAATTTATTTTTCAAAATTCTAATGTACTAGTCATCAGCTGACTTCAGTGGCTGATTTCAGCTGAAGGGAAAGCACATAAAACTTTTGATGTCATAATATCTACAAAATCTGTTTTTTCAATTTCAGTTTTGGGTGGTTTGGGGGCAGGCTGCAGCCCAGCAGCCCCCCACTCCTCCCCCTTGGGTGCGCCCCAGATCTACATATTAACACACCAATGAAGAGCTCTACACCTTACTGCTCAGTCTACTTCTATGTATTTAGAAGGACCAATCTGTGTGCCGATCTATCACAGCTCTTGTGTGGACACTGTACGTAACATGAACTGCACCAAACTGCAACTTACTGCTCTAGAACCACAGTCTGCATCTGATGACTTTTCAGCATCATGCTTCCTTGTAATGTTCTGTGAAGGGTTCCCTGCCTGTACCACAAACCATGCTGAACACATCCAGGAAACACCTGTAAGAAAATGGTTTATGAATGCAGTCAATAAAATTTCTGTTTTACATCATCAAATTATGATAAAGCATTACTCCTGCAGAAGAACTTCTCTGAACTGTTTAAGAGAAGAAGAAGAAATATTATTTAAAATTCATATACTTCAGACTTTAAAAAGGTTAACTATTACAGTATAAAGAGAAAGGTCTGTGGTGAAATTTGTCTTGAAATACTTTATAATGAAGAAATGTGTGAAAAGCCTTTAATACACTTATTACGGACTGATACAAATTTTTGAACTCATATCAACATGTAGAGATCACCACAGTACCTTCACCAACAACTTATGCAAATAAAAACTGAATATGTTATGGAGAAATGTTCTTAAGTCACATTTGAGTGGGGAGGAGTCTCTGCCATGGAATGTAGAATATTTTTCAAAACAAACAAGGAATTTATCTCACAGGTAAATACAAAATTACATGTGTGTTTTAGCACCAAGCCATGAAGGTGTGTAGGTGGCATGGAGTGAACTTCGAAGTGTACTGGACATCAACGTTAGAGAATTCAGTGCTCTGATTCATGCCCCACACACTTTATTGCTGTACCTTTCCAACGTTGGTAATAGCTAACATACTTTAATTTCCTACAGTCAGTAACAGCAGTCTGGTGGACACACAAAGATTTGGATGACAGTGATGGTACTAACACTTAATATATTGTCCTGAAATCAGGTGAGCCTACATGGTAAAAGATTTGGAAGTGTGTATCATTTCCACGTCCCTTCAAATTAATTATTCACTTTTATCCAATCGATCGACTTTATAACGTCTTAGTTATTTAGTGCGTCGCCCGAGAAACTACAAATACAAGTTACCAATAGTAGCAGAAATCTGCTAACATGTATGATCTTAGAGTTTAACAGCAGCAACTATCTGAATCCGCCAACCAACTTCAGCTAACTTTCTCCCGCGCGTAACGAACAGACGCCATGACTACGTACGCAGAGTGGGGGGTCTGTGTGTTCGAGAGTGAGGTATCGAAACTAAGTTGGTGTTCATTATGTACGCGGCTCTGTCAGTCTATGACCGGTAAGAACGTAGTAAAAATGTTGCCACTGTGCGCACCATGAAAGTAGGATCCTTATTTAGAAGCTCCTAGTTCCTTACGCAGTCGAAAAATTCCCCAATTATGTAAAACCCCAAGAATTGTCACCATATTTACAACAAAAAGCCACTTGTCCCTGTTCTGAGCCAGGTCAGTACAGTACCTTGCTTCGCAGTCTGTTCCCTTAAGATCCAGCGTAATATCGTCCAGTCTACTCCTAGATGTTTCAGGCGTTTCTCGTACGTTGCCCTGTATAAACGCAGTACATATTTCTCTTCTCCCCTATACGTGACACATGCCCCACCTGTCTGATTCTTCTCAGTTTTATCACCCTAATAATATTTGGTGGGTCAGGATAGTGTAGTCAGTATAACGACTCGCTAGGGATGGACGGTCCGGGGATCGAATTGCGGTTGGGACGACATTCTCTGCACCCGTCCAGACCGGCCCTGGGGCCCACCCAGCCACTTATACAAGGAGTATCGGGTCTCTTTTACTGCGGGTAAAGCGGCGGAGGCGTGGCTTGGACCACCCACCTCCATCTAGCGCCGAGGTTAAAGAAAGAATAGAGCTACGAAGTATAACTATACTGTCCCTCTGGGCCACCACGGTTTGTTCTGGGCTGAAATGTACTTTAACCTTTTAAAGCCTAGCGGTAACTTTATGTACCACCAGGCTTAACTTTAGTCAATACTCCATAGTGCTCACATTGCCTTTATGTGTTTTGTACTTATCTGGGAACAATCTGCGCCTTTTACCTTACACGTTATCAAATGATTGTCTTTTTAAACTGAGGTGGCGAATGTTTACTGCGCGGTACGCACTGAGTCTTTATATTAGAATGCGTTTCGTCTTTAAAGGGTTAATAGCATTTGGTGAGGCATATACATCATGAAGTTCCTTATCAGGCAGTTTCCTCCAGTCTTGTGTTGCGTCCTGTACCTCAGGCCCAAATATACTTTTCAGCATCTTCTTCTCGAACAGTTTCAGCCTATATTCTTCCTTAACCCTTTAAAGACGAAGCGTATCTGTTTTATGTAAGGACTCAGTGCGTACCGCGCTGTAAACACTCTCCACTTCGGTTATAAAAACCAGTCCCTTAATGTTTTATAAGGCAAAAGTTGCTGTTTGTTCTGAGATCCGTACAAAACACATAAACGCAATGTGGGCACCACGTAGAATTTTTTAATGTTAAACCTGGTGGTACGTAAAGTTACCGCTAGGCTTTAAAAGGTTAAATTGAGGGACCCATACAAAACAACAAGCAAATTACGGTTCTACATGCTGCATCTTTTACGTTTTTAGATAGCAAAAGGGAAGACAAAGACTTGGAGCGAACAGTAGCAGGTATTTCACAAATTTTATCTGCTCTTAATTTCTTCATGCATAAAATTTGTGTTTGTTAAGGTCGTTCCCAAGTATTCGAAATCTGCTAGTTTTGAAAGGATTTATTAGCTGTCTCTATGTTGTGAGTTTGTCCTGCATTCTATTGACGCAGTATAAAACATACTTGCCTCTATCAGCATTTATAACTACTCCAGGGGTTAACACAACGCGGATCGCGAGCCTTATGTGTCTCGATCCAAAGCCTCTTATAAATGTTCATGTATTCACAAGCACACTGGGCTGAACTTGGTGGGAGTCTTAATAGATTTTATAAAGAAAGGAGACTTATAACTAAATGAAACTAGCCTACCGTACTTAACCTTTTAAAGCCTAGCGGTAACTTTACATACGACTGGGTTTAACATTAACAAATTCTACCTGGTGCCCACATTGCGTTTATGTGTTTTGTACGGATCTCAGAACAAACAGCAACTTTTGCCTTATAAAACATTAAGAGATCGGTTTTTATAACCGAAGTGGAGAGTGTTTACAGCGCGGTACGCACTGAATCCTTATAAAAAATTATGTTTCCTTTTTAAAGGATAAAATATACAAAAATAAGCAGCCATAAGATAAGGAAAAAATGTTTTGTCTTACTAACGCGTGATTCGTGCGTCAGTTGCCTCCTAAATATCGACTCCCGAAGTTCGTCTAACTGACCACTCGTACTGTAGACCAGCTGCCTCAATAGGGACTAAAAAGCATCAGTGTTTTCTTTACAGAGTTTAGGTTTTTTGCCCACTAAATTAACATCGTCAGCGTAGACCAGAAACTGATGCGCTCCGTTCAGTTTCAGCCCTTCTTGGTTTGCTTGGCCATTCTTAATTAAACCGTAACACAAAGGCACTTAACTTTATAATTTTACACGTACGATAATAATGTTTGTCGCTAGTTACAATTCCTTTATTTTTTCTGTACGTGTTTCAACTATATACGTACAGTCATTATCATAAGGCCTTTAACCTTAAAACACAAGAAACTGACGAACATTTTCCACAGGTACGTAAAGTACGAGTTGAGCAGTTAACCGTACTTATTATAACACCTTATAAAATGGCTACCATAGAATAAGAAGATACTCACGCATTATCACAAGTTAAATCGTCGTCGTCGTCTTGTTTATAAAGCTAAATCAATCCAGGTATTACTCAGGTTAGTATATCTTTCCCTAGAAACTCATAAAGTGACATTTGTCAAAACATCAAATGTTGGGCCTATATAAGGTAATTCTTGTATAGCCCTGTCGGATTTCTTGCTACGTCTCTTCTACACGTTTGCCCGTGTATTTTCTAGTTTCTGTTGCAGAACATAGACAGCTTGTGTTTACATGTTTGTAAATGATTCTTATCACCTTTTATCTGGCGGGGATTGGTTGGTATTATGATACAGGCTCAAAAGTTGATCTCGGGCCCTAATACTGCGGCCAGGACCGCGTTAATGTCCTTTAATAGGGCGCAATCCAGGGTTGTTATTGGCCTCCTTACTGGGCATAGCACCCTGAGAAGACATCTCCACATAATGGGGCTGGTAGATAGTCCCTTGTGTAGGGAATATGGGGCTTTAGAGGAAACCTCAGCCCATGTACTGTGTGAGTGTGAAGCTTTGGCAACACTCAGACATATCTGGGACCCTTTTCTTGTACCCTGAGAATGTGGGAGGTCTGAGTCTAAGGGCCATCTGGAACTTCTTCAGGAGGACAGGGCTCTTGTGACTTGGATCTTATGAGGGGGCACAAAGGGCCTGTGAAGGCCTACGTGCAGCGGGACCGTGAGGGCTCGACCCACATTTACTCATACTCATCCCCTTTTGTATGTTATTACTATTGTTATGTAATAAAATCTTTACGTTTGTAGTAAACTTCCATCTTCAGTTTCTGTTTCGCTAAACTGCCTACCTTAATATGACGTAATGTGGTACCAGGGTCAAGCAAGGTTACAGAAGCACTGCCAGTGATCTAACATGCATACTTCAGATACGTTTATGTTACAATTATGCTGTCGCCCCTCTTTTAACCAGCCGGTTTTCTTATGCACTTTCAATACCAACTGAAACAACCTCTTGTACACACTGACTTGCCCGTTCCCTTACTAATTTTCCTGTTCTAGTTGCTAAATAAACACGTAAACTTTTGAGTGTGTTCATTTTCTTCCCGTTATGAGCAATTAGCGATCTTTCTCATTGTATCTTTCATATTTTCGTATATGTGTTTCATCATAAATATGTTCAGAATGACTCGAATTTTCCTTATTGCTTGGCAAAATTATGTGTGTGCTCTATGTAACCGGTGCGTAAACTCATTTTTGTCCAAGATGTCGCTATATTATAGTTACGTAATCTGCAAACGAAAGACAGGCATAAAATATAGAGGCAAATATGAAAAAGGAAGTGAATATATGATTCTAAAATGTAGTGAAGGTCATGTATTTGGTAACGACACTCACAGTTCAAAACTACATGCGGGGTGAAACTATAAGAGCATAACATTCAGAATATACAGACCTACCAGCTGTCATTGAGTTCCGAATAATCTAGCGTCCATTTTCACATCAATAATATAAACACTACAATATTACAATTATAATTTGACTTGTTATTCTTTGTGGATGTTAAATTTGGCCTCTCAGTCTACGAGAATTTATACCTATGATGTTTGAGAACAAAGTGCAAAGTAATTCCAAGGGAAGGATATAAATTGAAGGCATTTGAAAATAGGGACTTAAGAAGAATATTTGTATCTCAAGGGAGAGGAATTAATAAGAGAATGGAGAAAATTACGTAGTTAGAACCTTCATACTTTTTATTCTTTGCTATACGTTACTAATGTGGTCAAATCAAGGAGGATGAGATGGGGGGGGGGGGGGGGGTATGCAACACGTACAGGATACATTAGATTTGCACGAAGAGCGTCTTGCTGAAAACCTGAAGGTAAAAATTTAAGAAGCTTAGGCGCCAATTGGAGATATTATTAATATAGATCTTAAGGAAATGGGCTGTGTTTTGACTGAATTTTCTGCCTAAAGTTAGCGTCCATTATAAGACTTTGAAAACAATGAACTTTGGGGGCCCATACAGGGCGATAAGTTCTTGACTGGCTGGGTGAATATCAGCTGCCGAACAGGGAAGCTGCTCATTAGGGTCATTTTGTTCTTTAGCATCGCGTTCGGAAAACCCACAATATCGCAACACTATGTGATATTTAGTTTCTGTATAATGAACTGCTTCCAGTTTCGCAAAAATTGCTTACAACAATAACATATTTCTTGGGTTACATGCTAATAAGTTTTGCATGTGTTTAACCCTTTAAAGACGAAGCATATCTGTTTTATATAAGGACTCAGTGCGTACCGCGCTGTAAACACTCTCCCTTTCGGTTATAAAAACCAATCTCTTAATGTTTTATAAGGCAAATTTGCTCTTTTTTCTGAGATCCCTACAAAACACATAAACGTAATGTGGGCACCACGTAGAATTTTTTAATGTTAAACCTGGTGCTATGTAAAGTTACCGCTAGGCTTTAAAAGGTTAAGGGCAGAGATGTGCAGTGCTTTAGTTGTCATATTGTAACCGTGATGACAGGATAAGTAAATTTCTTGCGCAGAGATGTACGTCCTCTAACATAATTTCAAACGCGTTAAAATCCTCTTTGTTGCACCAGACCCAAGAGATTCGTTGTTGTGTGCTTATACTTTCAGATGAAAAATTAAAAGAGAGCTCGTTTTTATGTAGAAGAAAGACTGCTCCAAAACTTAGTTTTCTTGCTGCCGTTGTGTCAGTGGAGAAGAGCCTGTGGCAAGCATACCTTATTGATTCACCCTTCCTTTACTAATCAAACTGTAGCAACTATGACGTTACACAGACATATGATACATGTGACACTAACTCCAATCAGCAGAACCATTATTGAAATGCTGACAATCATTTCTTCTTCTTCACCAGGATTATCCCAACAGGGATCGGCAGATGTTGGAACAAAATATTGTAATGTAAGAAAATGCTAGATAATAAAGAGTGCATTAGTTGGGATGAATTTGTACTTACTTCGCCTCTTGTGTTTGCTGTGTATTGTGTAGGCAGGGGCTTCAGCGACGGGATGATCACTCGTTCAGTAGAGTCCTACCGGGTGTGTGTGTGTCTAATTTGTGTGAGCGAGAAACCTCGACAATGATGCGGTCTAGACCAGATTTGGGCCCTTGTGCCACAGGAGAAACTAACTAACTAACTAACTAACTAACTGACTGACTGACTGACTGACTGACTGACTGACTGACTGACTGACTAACTAACTAACTAACTAACTAACTAACTAACTAACTACATGGAGCAGAGGCCTTCTTGAGAAGCTAACAGTTTCTCAGCTAGTCAAGAAATTCTCCGCATTTTATGGAAAGTGGAGGTTCATTACCGCATTCACAAGAGCCCGCCACCTGTCCCTACCCTAAGGCAGCTCAATCCAGTCAATGCCCCCATCCCACCGCTTGAAGATCGATTTCAATATTCTCCTCCCATCTACGCCTGGGTTTCCCAAGTGGTCGCCTTCCCTCAGGTCTCCCCATAAAAATCCTGTATGCACCTCTCTTTTCACCCATACGTGCTACATGCCCAGCCCATCTCATTCTTCTAGATTTGATTACCCGAAAAATATTTGGTGATGAGTACAGGTCACTAAGTCCCTCGTTATGTAGTCTTCTCCACTCCCTTGTAGCCTCGTCCTTTTTAGGTCCAAATATCCTCCTCAGCACCCTATTCTCGAACACTCTCAACCTTTGTTCCTCCCTCAGTGTGACAGACCAAGTTTCACACCCATAAAAAACCCACAAAAAATAGATATTAAAATTTGTCTCAGAGAAAAAGACCGTCAGGATATGGCCTTGATTCAACTAGACCCGAAAATTGTCCAACGGATGGGTTTTATCAGAATTTGGGTTCCATTATTACGGAGATTTGCTGGAACAAAAGAAACGACAGCAGTTAGGCTCTAATAGGCCACTTGATTTGTTAGTGGCCTATTACTTCCTGTTTCCACTTATACACACAGGAATAGTGGGGTACTGGGGATCCGTACGGGATGTCGTAATATGTTTTGAGATACTTTCACAAAATCGGGGCTTGGAGGCTGCTGGGGACATGTCATCCATATGTCATTCTCAGATTTCTTCATGGGGCTACCTTTTTATAAAAAAGTGCTATTAGTGGAACAGAAAATTAATTCACGCTTTTCGAAGTCACATCATTGTCAGCTTCATATGGAAAAGGAATATATGGTCACTGCATGGGACAATATGTTTTCTCTTTTATGTACACTGATATGGATATCAAAACCCTCTCTGCCTGCCAAGTGGTCTACTGCCTTGAATATTTAGGAATACACTGTTATACAGAATTTATTTGTAAACCCCCATGACTGCTACCTTCCCACCCGTCTTAACCTTCTTCATTTTACATATAAAGGTAAAGGTAAAGCGATCCCATTACAGGCCTGGACAGGCCCACAGGGTTCCAGGAGGTTGACGTTCCCAGATTTATAGACAATCGGTACATGAAGGTGGTAAGGTTGTCAAACCTACGCACCGGCCGCCTTTACCCCCCCCCCCCCCCCACCCACCACCCCCGTACCCATTTCTGTTAGAGGCTGAGTCGACCCCGGGGTCATAGTGCGACCGAAAGGATTATGTCAATGAACGTTCCAATGACACCATCGGGAATCGAACCCGCGACCTGCCGGTTTGTAGCATAGTAACCCAACCAACTGCGCCACCGCGTGCCTCCCTTCATTTTACATATAGTGTTGCATAGTGATTGAATGAGACCTTACATTTGTAATTACTGTGTTTATTTAAGGCTACCTTTTTACTCAATTCCCCATCAGTATGTACTAACAGACACTGCTTCCGGGAGCTACTTGTTTCAGCTCGTTCTGTAGAAATTGGTGGCAAAATACAATCGTACATTTCAAGCTATGATATTTGGAAACATCTGTATTAGAAGCTGGAATGTTTGTTGGCAGCTCAGGCCAATAGATCCTCTCTTCTGCGCATCATATACACAATAGAAGGACTTGTACCATCATTTATTGCAGGACAGACTGAATTCAGGGGGCCCGCATTGCTGTCCCAGTTTCTTCCTTTCAGTTTCAATTTTGCAATTCGGCACTTTTATAGCATGTTTACTTGAGAACAGCAGTGCACATTGCTTGGTACACACATTTTATGTACGTACACAGTTCATCAAATTTTCTCAGCCAGTTAAGCGCAAGTTTAACACCGCTGACACCTTCAGGCTAGCGTCTACTTGGTAAGGCTTTTTACCCACATTCTCTGTTTTGGTTTGTTCTTGGCATAGATTTAGTATTTCAACCATTACGTTTACGCAGCTTTTGTGGGTGTAGATTTGCAGCATAGACCTACGCTGCAGGTTTGTGAGCGTGCAAGTAACACAGTAGCAAATATTATGACATTTGACACGATTTTTCATCAAAATTTTGGCACATTTGTGATATGAAACTACCCTTACCATAAGTTAAATTCCTGGACATCCCGCAACATTCTGTTTATAAAACAGCGGTAAACGAAATCGTACTTTTTACTGACGGGCTTTTGTTAAACATTTATTCCTGACTTTTGCATTATTCCCGCTAGCTGTTGCATCGTGTATGCGGGGGGGTAGGTACGGGAGCTTGCTTGTTTGCTCCGCGAGTTGGTAGGTAGTTTGCTTTTGTTAAATTTTGTCGAATGCAGCAAGCTACGGATAATCAAGTGGAGTTGAAACTGGTCCGTGCTCCGGGCGATGCTAACGCCGGCCGGCATCTGTAGCCGAACGTCATATGGGCTGGACGTACGCAAATAATCCCCCAGTTTATAACAGAGAGGTTTTCTGCAATTACGTCAAAATGTTACCGCCAGTTTAGTTTTCAATGAATTCGAACATTGTTCGTTTTCACTTTGTTTGCTAAAAATTGTTAATATTCTCTAAGGTTGCGCAGTGCCGCAAAGCAAAATTAACTGTACAGGGGTTTCGTTAGGCTTGCCTCTTGAGCACTAAAATGTTAGAAGTATTATTTCAGTGATGGATGTTTAGAGACAAAGTGAATTTTTAGAAATATTACAAATCAGGGGTGAACAAATTTTTGAAATATCTGGGATCCACCACAAAATTCTAAGCAACAGAACGGTAACAAAAAGAAATTTCTATGCTTAGGATCCACAAATATGAGTCATCCCCGTAGAGAAAATTTTGCCACGCCCTCCCGGCAGCACCCGGGATTTGTGAACCGCTGATATAAATTCACATTTTAATAATCACTTCCTATCAGAAATCTTAAAATCTTCTTCCCTGTCGCTTAGACTTCTAGTTCCGCATGTCTCACATTATTGTTGTTATCTCATTAAATGCATTTGTGAAAAATATTTTACTCAGAAGCAGATTCTGTGAATTCATATACGCCAAATGTGTGGGATGTGAGGTCAAAGATTTGCTTCCTTTTCACGTGCGCAGAAATTGGCTAATAAAAAATATTTTATGCAACATGTAGATATTCAGGGGAAAGTGGGGAAAACAGGATACTTAGTGGAAAAACGGCTTTATTTTATTCATTCCTTCACCTAAACTTATAATTTCTTCAGCAAATACTCTTCAAACACTTATCTATCATATGACGATCGAAATATGTTGCCACATGGACTATTGTAAGAGGAAACTAAATTTGAAGAACGTGATGCAAAGTACCCCGTTTTATCCAACAGGTAGGATAAAACGGCGTAACTGAATGTCTATGTGGAAAATAAGAAATCTTGCTTTCGCTCGAAAAATACAGAAGCGTGTGTGATGACCCACACAACAAAGGAAAGCCTAAATATTAAGTATTTAGACATATACTTATTTTTCCGGTTTTATTAAGACGGCTTCCAGTTAATATCGCTAAAGTTTTCTCGCAGTGCTCTAGCATACAGTTCCGAAACATGTCTTTGCTGTTTAACAAGCACACTGTGGCACCGAACGACCCAATTTGGCCTACAGACTAGAGGGAGCTGTGGCAGAAATCACGCAGTACTTTTGGCGAAAAATGTCATCACTTCCTACAGAAAAAATCGCAAGTACCCCGTTTTATCCTATCACCCCGTTTTGTCAGACTCTCCCCGATGTGTATATGATTTATCATCGCACAAACTTCTACCTGTGTATATATTGGTAAAATAATACATCAGTTATAGCCACCAGAAGGAAGTTAAAGAAAATTTTCCCATGGCCGATAGTTCGTTTTCTTACAGTCTACAAAAACATAAATTAAACAAAAGTTCTTGTTTTTTAAGGTCTATTACCATGCATCATTCAATGACACGAGGATAAATAGCGCCAAAGTTACTCCAGCTTCGCGCATTAATTCGTCTGCCGTCTTTTTAATACTAATTGTAGGAAACAGAAGAAGGAGTTAACGTGTCCTCAAAAACCATAAAGTCTATACGAAGTTTCGTGAAAATCAGGCAAGTGGTTCAAATATTGAATGTGGGAAACAGACGCTCACATAAAAAGCATGAGTTTCTAGTGCGTCTAATTTCTTTCCTTTTTACGGAGGCAAGTAATCTAAAAACGGAGGTTTCCTATAGCTACGTTGTTTTTCACTTTACTAATATTTTGAGAATTAACATACGGAATGTAGCATTTATTTCCTACCACACCGCTTGAAAATTTCGTTAGTCGTACTCAATATACAAACCATATTCAGTACGTTACCATCACACTAAGTACTTTCACTTAGCCGTGCCAGGTTTTTCTCCGAGTACTTCGGTTTTCTCCTGTCAATTTCATTCCACCGGTGCTCCATTACTAGGAAAAGGACAAAAAATAACGATCATCTTAATCTTCATCATAGGGTTGCACAAGAAGCCTCAAGGCTGCGGTGCGTCCGTAGCGTCTGCTGCGGGGCCCTTAACCACTAAAAAAAAGTACTGTCACTTGCGCCAATATATAATTCAGGCTTCCATCCTTCCAAACAAGTTAGGAGACCTAAGCATAAAGTCATAATTGTGCCTTGTTCCTCCTCTTTCCCCCCCCCCCCCATTAACAACAAAACAATGACAGCTAAGGTACACGTGCATCGAATATAAAACATGTGTTGATCTTTCTTCTACAACTTTGTTTCTATTGAACTGCGCTCATGACGCGCAGCAACGCAAGCATTGTCTCGTGTAGGATGTGCGTTGTTTGTGACTGATTTTAACCAAATTTGGGCTGCCTCAACAAACTGTACCGTACTAGAACCCCTATCATCAAGTCTCCGAAAATCTGTTGAGTGGTTTCTAGCTGCGTGCAGACGGACAAAAAAAAAGAGACACTGAAACCTCCCAGGATCCCTGCGATCAGTAAATCTTATTGTGAGAATAATCCGTCACATACCGGATAGCAAAAGGCCTGGTAGGAATTAAACCAGAAGAAAATGTGATACTGTGAGTTTAGAATGTCAGAATATCAGAGCATCAGAATGACAGACCGAAAGCAAATAAAATAAAATAAAAACCTTTTTTTAACTGTGTATGGGCTGATAATAATTAGAAACAAAATTCCGTTACATTGGAACATTACTTCCACCTGGGCAGAACGCAGGGCAAAAGAATATCTAATGGCCGCAATACAATAAAGGTTAGTTTTCCGGCTCAATGAATGAGAAAGTCGCCTAATTGAAGTCTGCTATAAGTTGTAGCTGTATCTTTGCACAGCGCCATTATAGATTTCACATACGTAGTCCTATACACACACAGAGAGAGACTTTGTAGCTTGGAGGTAAATATCATTATCTATGCAGATGGGCCCTCGGGAATGGAACTCGGGACTCTTTTGTCTCTCCCTCTCCCATTACTCCTCAACCCCTCCTTTCTTCTATACTACACAAGGCCGCCATCACGTTTTGCCAAAGGCTAAGATCAATAGGTCAAACCCCGTCTGCCTCTCATCTCCGTCCCCTATAAGATCCTTTTCTACAGAACCGGCAATGCCTTCGGCGTCCTCACGGAGTCGTGCGGTACTGGATGGATGACCGCCCCAGGTCGCACGAGAGAGCTCCACCCTTGCCTAGCCCCAGTGAACCAGCATTGCCACGTCTAGCGTCTACAGCACACAATTCCTCACCTCTTTATTTGAACAGAGGACAGGACGGAATTGTGTACTGTATAAAGTGTATTTTATGAATGCATTCTTTTAGATTTTGCATAAGTCATTGGCTTTGATATGTATTTGTTGCAGATACAGGGTTGGTTTTGAAAACCCATATTGGGGTCTTCTGGTATACGATGCTCCTTTTTTTTTTTCAGTGAGTACCAAAGTGTTAGAGAAATTAGGTTCTCTTTCATTCTCCAAAGTAGAAGATGGGGCAGCATTTTCCTCCAAAACTTTGGTACCCAAGTACCAGACTATACGGAGTCATATCCCAAGATTGCAATGTGAACATTAAGCATCTTTGAAACTTTACGTTCAAAATTATCTTTTTCAAAGCTTATCAAACTGTACGGAGCAAAAAGCTTACTTTTACTTCGTTAAACTGACAGCATCACTAAAAATGTTTAAACACTTGTAAATATTATAGACCCACATTCCACGTTATTGGCAAATTCTTTTTTTTTATGATAGTTTTGTCTTGAGACGTGAGTTTGATCTAAGGTACGTGATATATTGGACTCTTTCGGACCAATATGAAATACGCTGAATTACCTTTAGTGTTGACCCCCGATAACGAATTTGATCGAAATTATTTAAAAAGTAACTACCAACTATTAACAGAGCTACCAAAAGAACTGGCTGCAACATGTCAAAAGGATGGAACACGCACGAATACCCAGGATGGCACTGGCATACGGACCACAAGGCAAATGCGACATAGGCCGACCAAAACCAAGACGGAGAGACCAATAGCATCTCCAGGATTGAGTTTCTGCAGGACAGGACGCAGGTGTCCTATACCTGTTTGCATTCATGGTGACGGTGATGATGATCATTATGATGATTGTGATGGTGATGATGATGATGATGATGTGGTGGTGATATGATGATGATAACAGACACGTGAAACATACAAAAAAGGCTGGCACGACCTCCTCCTTAGGCATTCATTTGAGCTCTGCACCACGCGAAAAATAACTCGAAAACTTTCCGTCGCCTGAAGGAAACATGAAAATTCGTTTGGTTAACGATCAGATAAGCAGACAAGTTTTAGTTAAACAGGAGACGTTCCCTATGAGAAATTCGTCAATTTTAGGATTAAGTTCACTGTCATTATATGGAGATGTTACCCTAATATCCATATATATATTATATATATGTATATATATATGTGTGTGTGTGTGTATATATATATATGTATATATACAAATTCAGACTGGAACCTGCATGCGACTGCCGTCTAGAAGGAAATTTTAGTAATGTCAAACAGCGTTCTGCCGATCATATTTGTTTATTTAATATTAGACGGAAGACCTGAGATTTGAGGTACATTGTTGTGCACGAGACTGTATACCTTAAAGGCCGCAATTTTTTGTACATTGTGAAAATATGTTCTGTCATACCAATAGTGATAACAAGAGACAGGATCATTTCTGATTCACAAGCTTTAAGTTTTGAGCTGCTACAGGTGAGGAACATCAGGTAAAACTTTTTTTTTCCAGCGGTTTTAGCAGCGTAATAAAGGAACAATCTATGCTGCAAAATACTGAATTGAGGATAAGAAAATTTTATGACGGGCTTGTTAATTTTGGGCGAGTAAACATTATACCAGTAAATATATAGTCAAACCTTACTAATACAAGAGGATATAAACTGCCTGTTTCAGTGACAAAGCACACGGTGATACTAAGGGTGTGTACGTGTGCGTTCAGTCTGCGTTCTACAGCACGAAGTTTAGAATAACAGTTAGAACTGAGAGGACAAACAAAGTGACAGTATTTGTACAACAGAAAGAATATGGTCATATTAACTTTGGAAACCATTTTCTCGTTCTACAATGATTTCGTTGGTGTTGATGTTAGTTCTCAGTGTTATTTTTTAAGAAGACTCACGGATCTTTCTGCAACCAGCAACACACATTCATCCGACTGCTGCTACCTTTGCTCCACAGGCTATAACATATTTACATAAAACATATATATATGTATGTAAGTGTAGGGTTGTGTGGTATGTGCTAGAGGGGGTTGGGGGTTCATTCCAGCCCTGACAACAGTAAGAACAGCCGTATGCCCCAAAGCACTCCAATACGTCTGTATGTATAATTTACGTAACGAAAAATGTGTCTGTTGAAATGCTTTCCAGTGTGTTTTCATTACACACAAAACAGAAGAACCAAAACAAAGTGTTTCATGCTTGCCGCACCTACAAAGAGATGTTCATATTTCTGAGTAGAGGCTAGTGGTATTTCAGTTAGAGTCTTGCACGTTTTCAAATTGCATTTCTTAAGACGCTGCAGTTGCAGGAAAGATGATCGGCTGTGCTTTGTATTCCTGCAATTTATGTAGAAAAATACAGGCCGACCTGTGATCCACATATTTTCCTTTCAACGAGGGTTTCTTTGATCACATCTCGTCTCCGAATTCGTTCCTTTTGTCTCGTTTATAAAGTATCTAATTTCATAGCAATCGTAACAAAAATATGTCGTCAAGAGAGCTACTGTACCGCACCCCAGTGGCCGCGCCGTCTGAGGCGTCGGTCTGCGGCTGCTCGCTTGCTGGGACTGCGGATTTAAATACCGCTGGGGGCATGGATGTCTGTCTCTTATGAGTGTTTGTGTTGTCAGGTAGAAGTCTCTGCGACGGGTTGATCACTCGTCCAGAGGAGTCCTACCGAGTGCGGTGTGTTTAACAGTGTGATCCTGAAGCCTCGATAATGTGGAGGACCTGGCCCACTGGGGGCTGTTGCGCCTTTGGAAACGAAAGAGCTGTTGTACCACAGCTTGCCTTTAGACAAAATCTTCAGATTCCTTTCTCTCAGCAGTGTCTTGACACCACACCCGAAGGTGCCTCTCCGTTTTGCCAAACAAGGCCGTTGGGATTACTACAAGACACCCCCCCCCCGCCCCCCCCCCCCCCGTTACTACAGCAAAGTGTTTTGCTTGTTGCCAGCTATGCCTGAACTCAATGATTAGCTAAATAACCACTTAGAAAACGGTCTTACCGACGGTTGGAGTAATTTAGTGACTAAGTGACTGCTTAACTGACAAAGTGACTGGCCATATGAAACGACGGCGAGGCTGCATAATGAACTAAGGCACGGCCATTTCCGAATATGTGCGAGTTCTTAAATTCATCTAGAAATTGTGTGCGTTTTCACCCAGCCCCCTGTACAATAGGTACTGCGTCTTTTTTCCCAGGGGTAAAGCGGCCGGGGCGTGGCGTTGACCACCCACCCCTATCTAGCGCTGAGTTTAAAGAATGAGTAGACCTACACCTGTCTCCCCGCTCTAGGCCTTCATGGCCTGTTCTAGGGTGAACTTCACATTTTTACTTAAATTGAGTGAATACAGTCAGCGTGTACACAAAAATGCGGCAATGGATCCGCTATAATGAGCCAGTTAAGTCCAATTCACAATTCCAGAACCCAGTTCTTTGGGGCCCATTGCATCAGAGAACTCTTGGCTCTGCCGAGAACTGCAGATGTTACTTTGCCTTCATTTCAATAAACCAGACTTTGTGTGAATATTTCGTACCCTATGCGTCCTGTATGCCATGCCTGTCATGCCATCATTTTGATTGGAAGAATACGCCTAAAAGAGCCGGTCCCAGTGGCCACGCGGTCTAAGGCGTAGGTCTGCGGCCGAGCGCTTGCTGGGATCGTGGGTTCGAATCCCACCGGGGGCATGGATGTTTGTATTGTACAGTGTTTGTGTTGTCAGGTAGAGGTCTCTGCGACGGGCCGATCCCTTGTCCAGAGGAGTCCTACCGACTGTGGTGTGTGTCTCAGTGTGATCAAGTGAAAAATTAAAACCCTCTCCACCTGCTGTGGACAAGTAGGTAGAAGAAGGGAGGACTGCGAAAACGAGAACACGCCTAAAATATCAGGTAATGAATATAAATGGTAAAGTCCCTCATTATAAAAGGGAGTTTGTTCTACTTCCCTTTTATAGTAAAGTGGTCTTATAATGTAGTTAGGTGCGTGTGCGCGTGCGTTCGGGCCTGTGTCCCGACTAACACGTTTTCAATTAATTTGCAGTATATATTTCGTAACACGTGGTGTAGACGTTATGCCTCACAGTATATATGTCGAAACATGTGGTGTAGACGTTATGCCTCACGGTATGTATTTCGCAACACGTGGTGTAGGCATTATGCCTCACAGTATATATTTCGCAACACGTGGTGTAGCCGTTATGCCTCATCGTATATATTTCGCAACACGTGGTGTAGACGTTATGCCTCACAGTATATATGTCGAAACATGTGATGTAGACGTTATGCCTCACGGTATGTATTTCGCAACACGTGGTGTAGACATTATGCCTCACAGTATATATTTCGCAACACGTGGTGTAGACGTTATGCCTCACAGTATATATGTCACAACACGTGGTGTAGACGTTATACCTCACAGTGCACTACGTCACATCGTATAAGAAGTTACATGTTTAGAATTACCTATATGGCGACTCAGTGAATTTGTGAGGTATGTGCCGCAACCTACAGGTGACAAGGCACAAACTGGTCACTAAATTGCATAATTACTAATTTATAATTCCAACTACCATCTGTATTTACAAAGAAGGGTTTGAGGGAAACTAGGGCGTATAATTTAGTTAAAGAATTAGTTACTAAAATTGTGACGGCGTACATGACAAAGCGAAAAGTTTCAGATTGATTGGCTGGGAGCATGGCTAGAATAGGGAAATAAGAAATACTTACAAATTTTTGTGGAAATACCTCCTGAAGTACTTTATATTGAAAATAGGAAATAATGGCGGAAGAACATGATTAAGGGTCTTCAGGAGATGAGGTTTGAAGTAAGAAGGTGGGTGAAACTAACTAAGGATCTTGTCCAGTGATCTGTTTTGATATTCGCGACTTTCTGTTTCTAATGCCTAGCCTCAGTTAAAATATACGTATTAAGTTTGCATTGTTAAATTAATAAAGAGGAGCGACGCAAAATTCCTTTGACCACGTTAACTGGCTTCTAGACACTCTACACCATGGGTTTAGACTAGCGTGTGCCCAGCACATTGGAAACTTTAAGCTTTTGTTTTGCCGATTATACTGTGGCCGCTGCCCGCGGACTGATGTACCAGCCCATCTAGCAACGGCGTGAGAAGACGCAGTGCCCTTGGGCCATCAGTCGCTTTACATGCAGAAAGGGACGGTGCTGGATGGACCAACCATGTCTTACATACGCTGGACCGACATTTTGTAAATGAACAGCCAGTGGCGGAGCAAATTCCACCCTCCCCTCACATGTGCCCAGTAATAAGGGACGCATTTTGAAACAGACCTATGGCGAGACCGTAATTTTCTATCCTTCTTTATTTATTTTTCTGTTTCTTTCTTTTCTTGAGCTTCACTGTGTTAATCTCACTTGTCTCAAATAATCTAAAATTATGGATAATCATTAAGCTAGTAATTGTTATGTCGTATTCCATGAATGAAATAAAGTATCCTACACGTAATGTGATGTAACCGTCTTAAATATTTCGATTTAGCGTGCTGTACTTTGGCGACGCCAGTGCCATCTACGGTAAACAGCCTTTTAAAGCCTAGCGGTAACTTTACGTATCACCAGGTTCAACACTCACAAATTCTACGTTCTGCCCACACAGTGTATTTACGTGTTTTGTACGGATCTCAGAACAAACAGCAACTTTTGCCGTATAACACATTAAGAGACTGGTTTTTATAACCGAAGTGGAGAGTGTTTACAGCGCGGTACGCACTGAGTCCTTATATAAAACAGATACGCGTCGTCTTTAAAGGGTTAATATTTAAGGAAGAAACAGAGAAACAGAAGCAAAGAACAGAAAATCTTACACATGTATGTGTGTGTGTGTGTGTGTGTGTGTGTATATATATATAACTATGAACAGCCGAAGGTAATTTACTTATCTACCGATCGCTGAACCTTATCCATATGCTATACACACGAGATATATGCAAATTTGTCAGACATGACGCCAAGCATTCGTGTCGTCGAATCAAACGAACATTTCTTATAAAATGTGTAGATACCAAAGGCATTTTGAAGTCTTATATCCGTAAATATGCAGAATAGAGTCTTGTCAGATGTAACGTGACACATTCTGGTAAGCAATACCGAGGTTTTAGAGAAAATGGTTCCTTCCATCTTCAAGGTGAAACTGCACGCCGCCGTCGAAAAATTAATGTTCTGGCACTTTAAGCGCGTTCGCATAGTCGCGAGACCAGTCTATTACCTTTGGTATATCTGTCCGTCTGTCCTCATATATCAGCGCGACCCCATTGGACGCATTTCCGTGAAATTTGATATCGGGGACGTTTATAAAAATCTGCCGAGAAATATCCAAATTTGGTTAATCCTGGTCCAAAATATCGGGCAACTTACACGAAGACCTAAATACATTTGATATTTGCCGGCGACATTAAACGCCACAAAATCCTCTCTCGACTGAATCGTTATCAAGCTGTTAGAATAGAAGACGAGGTATAAATATTGGGCGAAGGCGGCACAATGTTAAATTATAATACCTTGTCTATCTTGTTTGTTTCTGGTTAGAAGTGAGAATTGGTCCCATGGTATTGAGGACACTCATGGGGATATTGTACAAGTGCGTGTTCGGTAATGAATATAGAGCATTTGTCTAATGGTAACTGAGAAGAGAAAGTCACTACTCGAAAATAATCCTGTCCAATTGACACTTTGTCCATTACAAAATCCACACGAAGTGACCTGAAATCGAATCCGGGCCTCCGCAGGGAAAGGACGGAAGCGAATTACAATTTACATCCGTCTACAGTAACCACGACACGAGGGCCGAAGTTCGCAGTGCATTGTGGGATTAAAATCCTTGCTGCCATATCCGAACATTAAACGGCAAAACTTGTGACCAGACTGACAGCATTTTATTACAAGGAGCGAAGACGTCTCGTTCATGCACAAAAAAACAGACACGAAAACCTCTGAGAACACCGTCCCTGAGGACGAAGAGAAATTGCTGGATTTGAGAGATAATTTGAGTGAAAACTCCAGTCAGATCTAGTCCATATTTAGAGACGACGTATTTAATATTAAGGTTCATTTTACAGAAATCTTCTAACCGAAAAATTGTAACTTTTAATTGTCCCTAAGTTATTTCATAGTATAATGGACTGCTAAATTAATTTCAAACAAAAGATCTTCAGTTTCATTTGTATTAACAGAGATTAACGTTCCGATTGTTTAAGCCAGCGCTGCTGGGACTCTGCAGTTTCTTGTGAACATAATGCAGCTCCATCTGCAGTGGCGTGCCGGCTTGGAGCACAAACATTTTACAGATAAGGTTTTTTCTTTGTTGTAATCAGGGATGGAAACGGCTCAAATAACAGAGGATGGACTACACCATATCTAATCATTACATTTGCACTTATATCGAAGTTATTATTAATGCTTTTGGCACATTTTATTGGTCAAAAACTGAGTTTTAGGGACATGATTTTTGCTGAGAACTTGAGAGAACATCTTCGACAAAACTTTAGATAGCTTGATATTTTGTAATATGACGTAATTACAAATCATGTACGGTACGAGCACACAGAGAAATAGATAATAATGTTTTTATATTCTACTAAAACAATAAATATTTCGACATGAAATGCGTGATAAAGCGGCTTTGACGAAAAGCGAAAATGCTTGGCAGACTGAGCACATTTTAACCCTTTAAAAACGAAGCGTATCTGTTTTATATAAGGACTCAGTGCGTACCGCGCTGTAAACACTCTCCACTTCGGTTATAAAAACCAGTCTCTTAATGTTTTATAAGGCAAAAGTTGCTGTTTGTTCTGAGATCCGTACAAAACACATAAACGCAATGTGGGCACCACGTAGAATTTTTTAATGTTAAACCTGGTCGTATGTAAAGTTACGGCTAGACTTTAAATGGTTAAACAAACGCCATAATTGCGTCACTTCAGGCTTCCGCCGCGGTGTAAATAAGATCTTCAATTTCCTGGGATGTTACTCAGCGTAGATTGGTAGTTAGTTAGCGACGTTTCGGGACAACCTATGTGTCCCATCTTCGAGGGTAAGCAGTCCGAGACGAGCAAAGATCCCAATACTATAAAAATAGAAGAGTTGTGACTAATTGCCTGTGTTAAGAGACATCATTGTCATTCGCTGTAGTGTGACGTTAGGCGCAATTACGATGCCTGCTACTGTCTATGGCACCTTCCATATAAATATATATGTATATATAAGGTGATGGACGCGAGTAGAAAACTTACCGTATTCTGGGGCAGATTAGATATCGCCACCAACAAAATATGACTGACTGTTGAGTCTAGTGTATTGGGTTACCAAAACGAAATATTTAAAATTCAACTTTCTGAATCCAAGGTACTGACGTAGCCGTTAACAGGCTAACGTTACTCTGACTGACCAATTAGTTTAATAAATGTTGCTGTCTACACACACACTACGTCTCTCAACCACTATCTCATTAAGTCATTCAATAAATGACCCACTCAGCCCATATCTCTCTAAGTCAACTGATCACTAACTCACGAAAAATCAGGTAAAAAATGCGGGCAGGGCAGTGTCGGGGACACATCCGTTACGTAAAATACGTCAGTGTCGTTTTGTGACAGCGTCGTTTGTGTGTAGTAATGAAACAATGGTTAGCAATGAATGTAGTTTCTTTCGAGGAATTTCATTTGTTTTTACAAATTGCCAGCAGCGGTCTGTGATATGAGTCGGCCGCCCGCCCGTACTGTGGCTCTGTGGTCACTGCGGCCTCCGATGCGGCGCTTACGTCCGCTCCAGCACTCGGTTCTCGACTCGTATCGTCTGTGACCATTGTAATTTTGGTGAAACCCGAATCCTGTGATAAGGATACGACATCGTCGATCGAATCCATGTCGTTCACATCTATAGGCACCGCCGGCTCCGCGGTGGAAATGCTAGCGCCGATGTTGACGCCGCGCGCAGCAGTTTTGCAACGCTATCACCAGCGCCGTACTCGCTCGGCGCCGCTCAATGGCCCCTCATTTTGTCTGGTATTTTGTCTTCTTTCTTCCAACACCCGAATCTTATACCGTTTTACATATTTTCTTTGCAAATGTTACGACATTTCGAAGTTAGGTCGAAACTGTTGTCACTTTTTTTGACTTTTGCACTGTGTTACGTTTATGAGTTCACTATTTTTGCACTTTAGTATTGTAGAACTCGTTATTACGAATCGTTTGAGTGGTTAAACACGCGTGAGGCCTCTCCGAAAGCTGAGTAATGACTGTTGCAATGGCGCGGAATAGCGTCATTTTTGCCTCGCGCGCTTACGCATGCCGGCGCCGTCATAAAATCAAGATCGCAATAAGTCGCAGTTAAGTATGACGCGTACATCTATGGTCTATCACTTGATACTATTGCCATGTACCTCCGACTATTGTACACTTAGCAGTAAGCGTTTGAAATCTATCCTGCTTTTGTTAGGCTCGACTTCCCAGAACGACACCCCATACTATCTGCGAACAAAGACGTATTCTACGTCAAAAGGGAAGACATAAAGACGTTTATGTACAAAAGGTTCAAGCCTCTGGAAAGCCACGTCGCTGCTAGAATCTCAAAGTCGAAAATTTAAGTGTTATTCTCGTATATGAAATAATTCGTCCTGTTTTGAAACAAAGAAACACAGCGTACATTTGATAAGGAGTCGAAGGAAGTTTTCAGTAATAAGGCCTTTCAAATTCAAAACACTCGAATATTTTCCTATCAGCACAGAAAGATTTTATTGTATTCCACCTGAAGATAACCTACACATGATGAAAAATGTCGTGCACTGTATAATCAACTAAAATTGAGTAAATATTTTTATACTATATATATAACGACTTAAATACAATAATATATTTTTGTGCGGAGAAGAAACTACGCTTATACTTTCAGTTTGGATTACATTGTGTCCACAGCACAACGGGATGACAACAATGAACAAGGTCCTTCACATTCAACGTGTGGATGCAACACACAAACACAGTTACTGAACCACGGCGTGAGCGCTTTGCAGTTGAGCACTGAGAAATACTAAAAGCACCAGAGAAGGGTATTATTGTGTTTAACCCTTTAAAGACGAAACGCATTCTGTCTAATATAAAGACTCAGGGCGTACCGCACAGTAAACACTCTCCACCTCAGTTTAAAAAACAAATCATTTGATGACGTGTAAGGTAAAAGTTGCAGATTGTTCCCATATAAATACAAAACACATAAACGCAATGTGAGCACCATGGAGAATTGATTAAAGTTAAGCCTGGTGGTACGTAAAGTTACTGCTAGGCTTTAAAAGATTAATAAAACAGTTGATTTTTAACCCGCGTTTTCGCTGAAATGTTTCACGAGGAACAAACATATAAGATTTATGAGTATCATATTTAAAACTGTCCTTTGTTACAACCTTAAAAATGCAATAACCTGCTGCAAGTACATTTTAATTAACAGACGTCTTATCTTCCAAATACGTATAAAGAAAGCAATTGCTGGAGTCCATCTTATAACGAAGTCGATAGAGGGTTGTTTAGGCAACTTCTTTTGCAGCTGTGCAAGGCTAGGTCAACGAGAATAATGGCAGGCGGCATTATTACACACATACGCACACATATGCACGCACACACAATCAACAGAATTAATGTTGCGCGCTTCCTATTGAGGTAAATTTTCAAAGGGCAAATATCAGATTTAATGTCTATTTCAAGCTGCAGGCACCTATGAGTGCCTTCCCACCCATTTCCATTAGCAACATGAGACATGAATAATAGGCCAGGTAATCCATAAAAGCTCACTTCAGTGGCATAATTGTATGTTGTTTTGATCAGCGGTGCCATTCTCATTTGGTTGGACATGTGTGATTTATTAACTGACTGTGTAGGAATTTGATGGAAAGGTTAACGGCACGATCAGTGGATTAATTGAAAAGATTAATTTATGTAAGCGCCAAATAATTCCTTCGGTAGAATCAAATGCACGATTTTCCGCTTTAATTCCCATAAGCCACGAATAAAGAACTTTGCACCTCGTGTTTATTAGGGACAAGTGGCTGGCTGTTATAAACACACTAATGAACATTCGGGTTCTATAAAATGTCTCGCTGATGACCCATTAACTCCTCAAAAAGGTCTCAGGTGTTTGGAGTTAGTTAATGCGTTGTGGCGGTGCCATGGCTCGGAGGGTTATCCGCTGGCCTCCCAACATGGAGGCCCGGGTTCAACCCCTGGTCAGTCCATATGGGATTTGTGGTGGACAAAGTGACACTGGGACGGTTCTTCCCCGAGTACTTCGGTTTTCCCTTGTCAGTTTCATTCCACTGGTGCTCCGTTACTTGGAAAAGGACAAAAAATAATCATCTTCATCTTTATCACAGGGTTGTACAGGAAGCCTTAAGGCTGCGGTGCGCCCGTAGCGTCTGCTGCGGGGCCCTTCACCACTACAAAAATTTAGTTAATTATTTCTTAGAGCGTACTTTATTTACATTAACAGTCGGACCTGGTGATGAACTGATCTACCCAGATGAATAGGGTAGGCTTACTGAACGCGTGAGATCAACTAATGTTAAAACGTGCAAAAACAACATACGAGTATTAGACCAGATGTACACATTTTACATCGAAGAATTAAGTTAGAGTAATGGGAGGCTCTGAGCACAGTGCATCCGAATTTAGCATTGGACCCAAAATTAATAGTGTATTGTCATTCCCACCAACTTACATTCTTATCGAATCTTTTGGATAATTTAAGTGACTTTTTCCGATGTGTGTACAATATGTGTTCATTTCATGATCTTTGCTCTGAGACAGCATAAAAATATTTCTTTACCTGAAGGGCACATGCAGGCACACGAAACCGAAAAATTTATTCAGCGTGGAGCCTTCTGCAAAGTAAATATAGCGTCAGAAATGCAAATTGCCTTTCTACGAAAGAGTTTCGCAGCCTCGACGAGCTGTGTTGGATATTTATTCCTTAATTTTGACGGAGGTCAGCAAGAACAGCTCCATTTCTTAAGCCAAACCTAGTATCCAATGATTTTTCCTATTCAGGCATATTCATGCTTCAGTCCATTTCTCTACTGATTTGTGTCAACTGCTCTAAGACTTTTTATTAGACGCTGAACGTCCTTGGATGTGCTGCCAGGTTGCATTCACTGAGCTCCTGCTGGTGGTGCGCCTTTTCCGTTAGTGAAGGCAAAACTACGTCCGCCATGCTAAGCTAAAATCTCGGGACAACAAATTGTCTTGCAGCAAAGCTGAGTGCCTCAAGAAACCGACAACAACAAACAGTGCCTCCAGAATGCAGGCCTAATTTATGAACACGGTGATACAATTGCAACAAACCTTTCCCCTAGCCACAATGCAAGCGGACAAAAGAAGCAAACTTCGCTAAATAAATACAGGCATCAGGTTAAGCCATTAAAAACAATGTATAAACTGTTTTATTTAAAGATCCAGTTAGTGCCGGGCAGTAGGCACTTCTCCTCCCGGTTATAAAGACCAGTCAGTTTATGTTACATAGGGTAAAAGTTGCTGTTTCCTCTGAGATATATACAAAACACATAAATACAGTGTAAGCAGAACGTACAATTTGTGAATGTTGAAGCCGTTGGTGCATCAAGTGACCACTGTGCTTTAAAAGGTTAAATCGGTATTCACGTGCGTTTAGGTAAACCCTTCCTAAACGCTCGCTGCAGATAAAAAGCAAAACATAAATAATTAAACCGGAATTATAGACTGGACACTCGGATTTGATTCGTGAACGGAAAGAAGTAGGAAATAACCGGTACAGGGAGGCTGAATCACAGCAGTCTTAAGCGTTTAGAGAGGAAGAGTTAACTGTTTTTTTTTCAAGACTTAGCTCCTACCGCGCAGTACACGCTTTTCATCTCGGTTATAAAGACCAATCAGTTTCTGTTATATAGGGCAAAAAATTCAAATTCGAGTCAATAAAGACGTGTCTTAAGGCTTAAGCCCACCGATTAGACTTCGTCATACAGTGCAGGACAGCGTTCGACATCCCCCCGGCCGTACTAGTATTTCCTGAGACTAGTTATCGCCTGAAAGCAGCTTAGAAGTTCTGATTCAAGAACAGAGAGGAGAAGGAAATGGCGGGTTCAACAGAAGACAAAAAAAGCAACAGTCTTAACCCTTTAAAGACTAAGTGTAAACTGCCTTAGTTTTAAAGACTCAGTTCCTGCCGCGCAGTAAACACTTTTAATCTCAGTTACAAAAACGAATCAGTTTAGTTATATAGAGAAAAAGTCGCTGTTTGTTCTCAGATAAATACAAAACAAATAAATACAGTGTGGGCAGAATGTACAGTTGTTGAATGGTAAACCTGATGGTGCGTAAAGTAACCAGCAGGCTTTAAAAGGTTAACACGTACAGAACAGCACCCAATACGAAGTTAATGGCAAAGTTGAGACAAATCTATCGAACAATTTCCCAACCAAATTTGCTCCCATCTTAGGCCCATAGCATAGGAATCCCTGTACTGGCCTGGACAGGCCCTGGGGGTTCCAGGAGGTTGAGGCCCCCAGATTTCAAGACAATCGGCACTTGAGGGTGGTAAGGTTGTCAGCCCTACGCACCGGCCGCCTTTACCCCCAGGAAATATTCCTGGTACTCATTCCTGTTAGGGGCTAAGTCGACCCCAAGGCCATACTGCGGCCGGAAGGATTAAGTCAACGAAAAATTCCAATGACACCATCAGGAATCGAACCCGCGACCTTCCGATTTGTAATGCAGTGCCTCAACCAACTGCGCCAGCGCGTGGCTCTGTCAAAAATAAAATAATGCATTTTTAGACCTTCAAATTTCTCAGACGTCCCTTCTCATGTAAGTTAGAACGTGTTCTTGGCAATTACAGCTCCACACCTCGTTCCGATCGCCAGGCTTCTCTTTACAATTTCACCTTTCTTCTTATTCTTACGTTTTTTGATATGGACAAGCTCCATCCCGTTCGGTCTCACAGCCATATTTTGTTCTTGATATGTGTGTTATGTATTAGATTAAAGTAAAGGCTGTACCGTAACATGCCAAGGCACTGGGGCGAAGGTACAGGCATAGCTCTACCCACACTCAAACTAGGCGCTAGATACAACATTCGAGAAATTCCATACCATAAAATTCTGTTACATCCTGTTCGTGCTGTGTACACTTTATCACTGAAGCAAAACAAATTGTACACTAAAGTTATGACACTCGAGTTATTAGTCTAATGATTATGGTCGGTTTCATACTCTTTTAAGATTCATATATTTTTCTAAAAACCATTCTTTCTAAAACATATACTTTTTGATTTTTTATCCTTTCGCGAATACGTCATACATGGCGTGCATCGACGTGCTATTGTAAAAAAATAGTTCGCTGTATTTTGCTTGTTGAATTCACGCAGGGTTAATAAAATTTGTATGAAATAAATGTTATTGCACATTACAGTGAAATTAAATGTTTGTTTGCTTTCCATTAGTTGTCGCTTCAGTTCTGCGTGCTGCTCTCCATGAGACATGGTTCTATGGTCATTGCGGGCGGGGACAAGTCTCCTACCTCGGGCGATATGTCCGAGGTCGCCCGGATCAACTTTGCAAAACAGGGGGATGTTAAGCCCCCACCCCAACTGGAATCTATTCTTCTTACTGTATAGGACAAACTGTATTAAATTATGTTTGAACTTGATACGAAATTTATAAACGGCGGTAATTTTTTCGCCTGCTTTCCATGCCATGACCCTGCAGACTGACTGTCACAGGGGTATTAATATCCGGGTGTTGTAATGACTTGTTCACGGATATCCCACTGCGGACCTGCAAGCTTTCAGCAAAACTGATGCCCTTGTAGTGTTGCAGCGTATAATAAGGTAAAACCTGGCAGAGTACAGACAAAATTTACGAAAAGATGATAAGCAAGCACGTTTTCAAAAGGATCTCCCTGAGGCGTGCCCGGAGGTTCTCAAAACAGCGTTGATGACGAAAATATTCTTCTGGGATGTTACATCATATTGCTTCCATAGCATTTTGAAGGCGTAGTAAGGAAAACAAGACCTTCCTAAACCATGGTGATTAATTACCAATCAGCACAGTGTAATATCCCATACGATTTTAATCTACGTTTGTGTAATCTGATACTTAAGCGCAGTGGCCGCGCGGTCTAAGTCGTAGGTCTGCGGCCGAGCGCTTGCTGGGATCGTGGGTTCGAATCCCACCGGGGGCATGGATGTTTGTCTCTTGTACGGTGTTTGTGTTGTCAGCTAGAGGTCTCTGCGACGGGCCGATCCTTCGTCGAGGGGAGTCCTATCGACTGTGGTGTGTGTCTGAGCGTGATCAAGTGCAAATAAACAACCTCGACACCTGCTGTGAACAAGTAGGTAGAAGAGATAAGGACTGCGACGACGACGACAACTAAACTGGGGTAGTAATTTGTCTGTTACATAAAGAACTGTACGCAACGTACACAAAGTTGTCAATTCCATGCATATTGAAGCTTTCAAATGCCTGTAGCTTCAGAAATTTTACATGAAATCTAAAACTGCACTTTTCTCCATTTACTTGAACACATTCAAAACAATTTACCGTTTCTTCCTTTCAGGCTACAAGGCGTCACGTCCGGGAGGACATTAATTAATCCTGATAGTTATTGCCGCTACATAAATCGCCACAATTATTCTTAAATTTCGAAAAAAAAATAACCTTAATAATATCCCAGTCTACCTGGGTTTAAGTTTATAAAAAACAGCCGGTTTTTTAATCCTCCTTTCTTTCCTTTGCTCCCTAGCGATTAAACTCAATCAGATCTCGAACGCACAGTTTGGTGTAAACATGGTTATATGGAGTAATGACTTTAAGGTTTATTCAACAAATTATTCTCGTGCGGAATTTCGTCGCGAGTCTAACATAAGGCAGCCCCAAGTTTCCGTTGGTTCTTTTGCGATAAATGGTGTATCCTGCCATTTCGATGGCCGGCAATTAGTGTCCATAAACCGTTTACGTTGAATGGCTATAAATTGACGAAATACTGCTTGTACCGCTATAAATTATTTTATTACATTTCTCGAAGTAATTTAACACGGGGATTGCGTTTATACTTACGTTTCGTTCTAAGACTATCACGCAACTAAGCGCTAGTGAAGTTGCTAATCAGTCCAGAACTTGCGTGATTTCAACCTTCCGCCGCGGTGTAAATAAGATCTGCGCTCTTCTGGGGTCTTACACAGCGTGGCTTGGTATTTGCCGACGTTTCAGTGTAACATACTTGTCCCATATTCCCCTGCTTGACACTTGAAGATGAAACCGATATTTTGTACCGAAACGTCGGTAAGTAACTAGAAATATAGGCTGTGTAACATTGCGGAAGAGCGAAGATATCAGTCCAATAGCTTGTCTTCACGGAGAAGACCCTCTCTGTCACTCTCAAGTTGTGATTTCGCGTAATGACAAAAATTATCTCTCTGTTAGATGCGTATAAAATATAAATTAGGCGATTTCGAACTCCTTGTTGTAGCTATATGAATGCCAAAGGCAGATAAGCTGTTAGTAGGCCTACAACATGGAGCACCTCTGCGTTTTCGCACGTGAAAAATCGTGTGCACAAAGACTGTTAGAGACATATTTTTTGTTTTATATATACCAGAGCGGAACTGAGTTTCAAATGACAGTGATTGCGGTGCGTACCACCGCCTTTAACATAACCTTACCCACACAATATATTTATATGTTGCTTACAATTCTTATAAGGGGGCCCGGAGAGCGTAATCTCTGGAAGGATATTTCTTTTCTGTCAGCGCCTTTGGTTCTTATTGCTATAAACCTTCATATGCGCAAATGATATTTTCATATGTTCAAAAATTTAAAAAAATAAACACAGAAACAAGAGCCTTAAATATTTTCTTGTAGGGAAAAATCACTTAACGTGCAGGATTTTGGTTTCGCCTGCACAGATTGGTTTAGGCTTCACACTTTACGCTAGAGTCGAAGATGTTGCCGCTACTCCGTGGAGAAAATCTGGTTATTTTCAAGTTTGTGGTCTTTAAGGAAGCCGAAGCCACATCGACATGGAGAAGGAAAGCAACACTGGGTTTAGTCGTTGTAGAAAAGCTGTTTTACTGCTGGTACAGGCACAGTGCTGCTAGCACAGTGACAGTACAGGTGTCACGCTGCATAATGAAAAATTTCTTTTCGCCGTAATTTTTAGGGACCACCTTGCAAAACATTTCATGTGGTTTAAAAAGATTCTGTCTTATGACAGGCACTAATATATTTTGGACAATGAGCCGAAATTTGATAAATGTGGATTCTGAATACGTGTAAGGTAAGAATTTTTGGCAGGTGAAAAAGTGTTCACTTTTATCCCTCTTGCAAACAAACAATGAAGAATTTAGCAGCAAAACAGAAAATATTCGTAGAGTGAAAAAAGAAAATTGAAGTGAAATATGTGCAAGTGTGTGTGTGTGTGTGTGTGTGTGACATAACGAAAATCAAAATAGGAAAAATATCGCCTTTTGTCGATGTGTAGAATGCGTGGAGTTTTACCTCTGCGCCTGCTATACGATTGATACTTAGACTGAGGTGTAACTTTCACTGTAATCGCATCATTCTGAATTTCTTTTTCTACTACACCAAGTTCCGCATTCTCAGACAAGTACGCCGTCCAGAAATGGCAGTTCATTGGATTCAAGTGACCCTGTTCAGCGCGTATAATTGATATGCGTTTCACAGGTGAAGCAATACTGTACATTAAATGCATAACGTTCCGACTGACTGCCTGAGTTCTTATCTCTACAATATAGAGTAGACAATATTTCAAGATGGGCACCATTCCAAGTGGCGAAGGCTACAGCGCAGTAAGAACCAACTCAAACCAAAATGTAAGGGAATACATAACCACGTTGTGTCTCCTACCTACAGCTACTTCTCTGATGGCAGAACATGATCTTGAGCCAGATATGTCCAACTTCAGTCCTAATGACTACTTTCCATCAGATTCATTTTAAAATTATCCGTTGGCCTTTATAGTGGTTTCTTTGTCAGAGTTCCACATTTCTTGCCAT
Source organism: Coptotermes formosanus (assembly GCA_013340265.1). Classification (NCBI taxonomy): domain Eukaryota; kingdom Metazoa; phylum Arthropoda; class Insecta; order Blattodea; family Rhinotermitidae; genus Coptotermes; species Coptotermes formosanus. Next base: position 101,564 of record BLKM01002188.1, read on the forward strand.
CCCCAGAGTGACTGCTTGGCCAACCTACTGTGACCTCCTTCAGAAATGAGCACCAGGAATATTTCCTGGGGGGGGGG